>WNWK01004882.1:65000-130761 GCA_009830355.1 Cherax destructor
GACCTACTCTCCTCGGAGGTGGGAGTATGGCGTGGGTTGCTCCAGTGGTCCTGGACCTACTCTCCTCGGAGGTGGGAGTATGGCGTGGGTTGCTCCAGTGGTCCTGGACCTACTCTCCTCGGAGGTGGGAGTATGGCGTGGGTTGCTCCAGTGGTCCTGGACCTACTCTCCTCGGAGGTGGGAGTATGGCGTGGGTTGCCAGTGGTCCTGGACCTACTCTCCTCGGAGGTGGGAGTATGGCGTGGGCTGCTCCAGTGGTCCTGGAACTACTCTCCTCGAGGTGGTATGGCGTGGTGCTGCCAGTGGTCTTTGGCTGATCTCTTTCGTGAGAGATATGTTGTACTATGGCATATGCTTGTCTCTCCATGTTGGCCTGACTTCTTGGAGGTGTTGGCTGGGCTGCTCAGTGGTCCTGGACCTACTCTCCTCGGAGTGAGGGTGGTGCAGTGGTGGCGTGGGCTGCCAGTGGTCCTGGAACTACTCTCCTCGGAGGTGGGAGTATGGCGTGGGCTGCTCAGTGGTCCTGGACCTACTCTCCTCGGAGGTGGGAGTATGGCGTGGGCTGCTCCAGTGGTCCTGGACCTACTCTCCTCGGAGGTGGGAGTATGGCGTGGGCTGCTCCAGTGGTCCTGGAACTACTCTCCTCGGAGGTGGGAGTATGGCGTGGGCTGCCAGTGGTCCTGGACCTACTCTCCTCGGAGGTGGGAGTATGGCGTGGGCTGCCAGTGGTCCTGGACCATGGGCTAGTTGGCTGCTTCATAACCAACTTCATATTCCACACTTTTTTCACCCTCAGGTCACTTGTTTAAAGTTGGTGCTTCTTGGAGCTTTCTTGGGAATGCGTGTCTAGTCTGTCATGACATCTCTTACACCCACATACACCCGTGTGTTGATGGTAGGCGGTGAAATTGTGAGGTCTTAGTGGTGGGTGGGTGTGTTTGTGTAGAACGTGGTGGTAGTGCAGTGTGTGTGCTCACCTAATTGTGGTTGCAGGGGTCGATTCATTGCTACTGGCCCCGCCTCTTCACTGATCTCTACTAGATCCTCTCTCTCCGTGCTCCATGAGCTTTGTCATACCTCGTCTTAAAACTATGTATGGTTCCTGCCTCCACTACGTCATTTCTAGGCTGTTCCACTTCCTGACAACTCTATGACTGAAGAAATACTTCCTAATATTCCTTTGACTCATCTGAGTCTTCAACTTCCAATTGTGACCCCTTGTTTCTGTGTCCCATCTCTGGAACATCCTGTCTCTGTCCACCTTGTCAATTCCTCGCAGTATTTTGTATGTCGTTATTATGTCTCCCCTAACCCTCCTGTCCTCCAGTGTCGTCAGGCCGATTTTCCTTAACCTTTTTTCGTAGGACATTCCCTTAGCTCTGGAACTAGCCTTGTTGCAAACCTTTGCACTTTCTCTAATTTCTTAACGTTCTTGACCTGGTGTGGGTTCCAAACTGGTGCTGCATACTCCAGTATGGGCCTGACGTACACGGTGTGCAGAGTCTTGAACGATTCCTTACTTAGGTATCGGAACGCTATTCTCAGGTTTGCCAGGCGCCCATATGCTGCAGCAGTTATCTGGTTGATGTGCGCTTCAGGAGATGTGCTCGGTATTATACTCACCCCAAGATCCTTTTCCTTGAGTGAGGTTTGCAGTCTTTAACCACCTAGCCTATACTCTGTCTGCGCCTTGTGTGTATGTGGTGTATGGTAATAGTGGTGTGTTTGTGTGTGTGTGTGTGTTAATTTATGTAGTACGTGTGGTAAATCCGCCTCTCTTTTTTGTGAACATACGGGGTTTAGAATCATAGAAATAACGAAGTTAGCTATGTACGTGGTCTCCACAGAGATGCACATGCTATATTTGGTGGGTTCACAAAAATCCAGGCTGGCATGGCACAATGGTTAGCGCACTGGCTTTCTAGTTTTGGGACTGGGTCACTGTGGGTTCGAATCTCACCCGTTTCGTGAGTTACATACAAGGTATATTTGGACAGTGAGATACGGGTGCAAAACTCTTCATAATTAAAACTCCACGAATCTGGCCAAAATGCTGCTTGTGTGGACAGGGTTTCTGTTTTTCGAATATATCGGATATGTCAGATATATATATATATATATATATATATATATATATATATATATATATAAAATGCATAGGAAAGTCAAGGGTAATGAAGAAGTTTTCTGTATCCTTCAATCTACTTTCGTTTAGTGGATTGCCGAACATTTATTCACGATAATCGTGTAAGATTTCGCTCGTTTCTTTTTTGTCGTCAGTGTATAAAACTCCCGAGAGTAATGGTTCAGTTCTACAGGTGGTTCTTGACTTGGATTTCCCGATGTCTAGACTTTAGAGTTTTTTTTAATTTTTCTGGACTGCGTTTTGTTCTTTTTACATCTCTTCCGGCTGATGTGGACACTTAAGAGGCACGTAAGTTCCTCCGTCTTTTAACAACATGCTCAGACCTCTGCAACACAATTGTCCTCAAAGATTTGTTAAGTTATACCATGAATTAAGGAAAGATCCTGGACTTCACCTTACGAAACAGACAAAGCAAATGCGATAGTAATTATGGACAAGGTAGATTATAGTGGAAAAATTAACATGTTATTAGAAGACGAGGGAATTTAGGTGCCTCTTAAGGTGCTGATAGCTTCTTTCAGGCAGCGTCTAATAGTTCCCACACAATTCTCAGATTACTGAAGTATCCTGAATATTCCTTGTCGTTGACTAATTCTGGAGATCTCCACGTCTGAATTTATTCTTGTTTGTTCTTCTATGAGATTGGGATTCGAATATATTGTGTTTGAGATTGTTGTATCTCATATTAGTTCCTCATTGTTCATCAGCATCGTCACGTAAATTTTTATTTCTGGTGGCTCATTAAACTTTTCACAGAGCCCCAAAAGCTCTCTTTTATGTACATGTTGGGATGACGTGCTTCCTGAAGCTGTTTCTAGTACGCATCTGCAATAGTTGGGTATCTTTATTGATTAAACGTTTCGCCTACACTGTAGGCTTCTTCAGTCAAATACAGAGGGAACAGGTGTAGTAGTGAAATAAAGATGTAATCAGTCCATCAACCTTGGAGAAAAGGTATTTGAGATGGTCAGTCCCTCAGCCAGGCTGAGGCCAATACAACGCTTGTGTTCACCATATTCCAGAATGTTTGGGTATTATTAGTACCACTGGCAAGGTACTATCTTGTGATATGACTCTTGATATACAAATGTCCGGTCCACCCAGTACTGAGTAATGTGTTTGGTTATAGTGTGTGTGATGAACTGGTCACAGTGTTCTATAACCACGCGTGTCTTGTTCTCGTTCTCATTTTGTTTTTTGTTCTTTTCGTTGATGATATCTCTGCTCCTAAATTTGTTGTATACTCTACTTTCGGCAGCTTGATACGTGGCGCCTGGCGCATCAATGGCTTAATTTGCTAAAACAAATCTTCGATTCTTCAATTTTGATTGCGAGAGAGATTACGTAGGTGTTAGTGACACCTTCCCTATACATTCCAATAATGTTTTATCATTGTCAGGCAAAAGAGCTCTTGGATTTCCCATGAGGAAAATGTTAATGGAAAAACAAATTTAAAACCGAAAAAATAAGAAATAAAAGAAAGGTCAAATAGATTAAGAAAATTTTTAACTTTTATAAATAAACCTGAATGAAAAACAAAAATAAGCTGGGCTAAATATTGCAATAACATAAAAATTAATCGTCAGGCAGAGGAACAAGTACACGTCTGTGATGTCTTTGGGAACATACACGTCTTGACGTACTCCACAAGGTGAAGAAACAGTACTATAAATATATAAACATGTACGCCTTGACGTTTTCCACAAGGTGAAGAAATAGTGCCACGATATCATAGGCAGTTCACCAGCAGGCAACTGATGAGTTAAGTGAAGATTGTTCAGACGCCTCCGTAAAATTTGAGTAGATCCTGGAGATCGCTCAAGATCACCCTATATACGCAGTCCGTTCAAAAGTCTTCTAAGACCAATCACGTCTATAAGACGGGCAGATATTTACAAAAATCCCGTTCCTATCCAGTTCTCTCTCCACGGGGACTAAGGTAAGTTGAAGGTCAGTGCCTAAGACAACACTTAAAAAAGTAAGGAAGTCTACTTGGTGCCTTCAAGACACTGGAATGCCCCAACACCAAAGAACACTGATACTTAAGTAGACTGCAGGGCGGGTGTAGGTGTAGTGAGGAGACAGTCACTTCCTCTGAAGAAGGAAAATGTGAGAACAGATGAGAAACTCCTGGGAATAGAGAGGGAAGACAACAAATGACGATTTTTTTTTTTTAAGAAAATTTTCCCCACTAGATGACGCCACATAGGTTAGGATAGGTAAGGTTTGTAGGAAACAGAACAAGTGTTTCCTGACACGGGTCTTAGCAATATGATGAACCGCAGCTGAAGCTTTTGGTCATCTGAGCGAGGCCTTCCACTGGCTTACAGGTCTACCCCTTTAAAGAATGTGGTTATGGTTGCCACATTCAGCTTCTCTCATGAGAAGTCGTATGTGGCAATCATAATCACTGAAGACTCCAGCAAACTGACTACAGTCATATGAAGCATACATTATCTATCCTTTCCCTTTACAGTCATAATTCATTCAAACTAGTAAAATAGATGAACAAATCTTAACTTGAGATCGTATGTACACTGTGTAAATCAGTAGGATAAATCTATGGTCTAGAAATTATATAATCATTTATAATCCATAGATTTACCCTGCTAGTCAACACTTATTTCGGGCCAATGATATTACACCGATTTTTGGTTAAGTTTGCGGTGTTGATTTCGAATATCTCATTGGTTTTGCATGATTCACTCTAGTTTTTATAAATTTTGTATCCCATTGAAAAACATAAAAGATGTGAAAAATATATTGATCAGGCGAGGCTAACTTAACAATCGCATTAAAATTATTTTTTAGGTCATGCAAAAGTCAAATCATGTAATACATACTAACACTTTCATTCTGTATAATAACAAATTAACATAGTAATATAATTCAGATACCACTAATTACTGCATATGAAAACGTTGTACGATTTTCTTGTATGTTGGTCATCAGCACAGTGTTGTTGAGTAAGCAATTGTAAGAAATACATATTGGTTACCATTGTGCAATAAGAGATATTTCAAGCTTTTGATGGAGGTGTCTATAAACAACTGACAATCTCCTGGTGGACATTCAAGTTCACTTCGAAGAAGTCCAGGGATGTTATTATAATATACAAGTTCTTCATATTAGGTGAAGGAAGGAGTTCAACCTCTCTTCTCCGATAAGCTGTTATCTTAACTTCTTGTTATAGACAGTTCTTTTCTTTTAGTCAGGATGTTAAAAGACTGAGGTCACATATCACATATGGGGTGTTGAAATGCTTACTTCATATTCACTTCCACTGCTGTCACCTGTGTTACATCCTAAACACTGTATTCTACACAGGTTTTGCAAACTATATGGGGAGTCCAAGACTTGTCTTCTTCTCCAAGTGCCACTCCAAAATAAGCAAGATAAACTTGTGTTATAAAATCTGTGATGTCTTTTCTTTGTTTTTGCAAAGAGTTTTCGTCACAAATGTAGGAAAATGCATTGGGATTGTTTAAGCAGACTCTTAGTGAAGAACTTATGTTTATCTGGAAAAAATAACAAAATTAAGGTTACAGTATTGTCAGGTGGTCGTTGTTGATACAACTTTCCCTAAATATTAAATCATTTAAAAATAAAATTCTGATCATTATTAAAACTATCTGTATATACAAATTGTCACTACATATACATATAAGTTCCCTCTTAATTGAGGGTAGATATGCAATATCTAACAAACTGGAGACAATTTGAAAAATCTACTGCCATTTTCGAATCCAACAATCCCAAAATACCCTGAATACCTTCAAATATCTTCGGCATTTGTTGTTTGCAGTTTATTGTTGACCAGTGATGAGAGATATTATAATAAAGGGGGAAGCGCTAAACCTGTAGAATTATACAGCGCCTGTGGGGGGATGGAGTTATTCAGACTTAATTCAGGGAACTGGTGCACAGATCCAATTCCCTAGATGAAGAGCCCCTCGCCAGCGTCAAGGAACCTTCCTTGAGGGGTGTGATGAGAGGTAGAACACTCTTTCTCTCATCACCAACACTGTTGTAGGTAATAACAGTATTCACAATTGGGGTTTATGAGATTATGTATAATACACAACTGAGTTGCTTTGAAAGGAAAAAAACTAAGGTAGGTATACTAGTACAGACATGGAGCAAGGCACGCCTAGGTATACTAGTACAAAGACATGCAGCAAGGCACGCCTAGGTATACTAGTACAAAGACATGCAGCAAGGCACGCCTGTATTTGGACGATGTTTCACTCACAGATGAGCTTCTACAAGCCATGATTTGGTTTAAAAAAGATAACCTATGGGCGAAACGTTGTTCAAGGAACTTTTTGCTCTTCCATAAGTGTCTTTGTTGTACCATTCAACACTTAGTTGCCACTATTGCGCTCAATCTGCTCTGAAACAAAAGAGAAGTAAAACTTCCTCTGTTCCAGCTCTTGAATAAATAATTCACGGGAATTATAGTCTTCAGAATTATTATTTTGGTATAGTTATTTTGTTGCTAATAATGCTACGATTGTAAATAACGAAGTCAATTTTTTTTTTTTTTTTTGCTGATATTACATTCATCAGAGAGTGGAACTTGACACGAGTCCAGTGGTGCTATTCGTGCTATGGCTGTAGCACGACAAGAAGCAAGGGCGTGTCCAACTACCACTGCTGTGAATGTGGCAGGTGTTGGTGCTACGGTGGTGGTGCGGCAAGAAGCAACCACTGGCGTGTGTTGCTGAAGATGGTAGTGTCCACTAACGCAGATGTAAACGTGGCAGGCGCTAGTGCTACAGTGGTGGTGCAGGACGAAGCACTATAGACCGTATGTCTGCTAATAAAACGTGAATGTGGTACCTGACAGGTCCAGGCCGCGGGGGCATTGATCCCCCGAACCATCACCACGTAAACAATAGCTAGACTGCCCTTGTCGACTGTCTAGTTGTGTGTGAGTGTGTCGACACTATAAGACGACTGGGGCTTGGATTCCAAGGACCAGCTAGCAGTATAAACAATGTAATTTACACACCGTACCGGAACATCGCTTCACAATCACCAAACACATCATTTGAAATACAACTTGCGTGCTTGACAGTAATTACCGTAGATTTTTTCAAGCCGCTGCAATAATAATGAGAATTATGGAAGAGGAGAGGAACATTGTTGTTGTAAGAGAGGTGAAGAGGGAGGCGGGGATGAGGAGGGAGGATGAAGACAAGAGAGAATAAAGGAGGAGTGAAGATATGAGAGAGAGGATATGTAACCAAACAAGAACTCTAGGATAGAGTGGAAGTGGAACACACGGTGAGAGAACACCTGGAGCACACTTATATTCTTCCTCCTACTTTGTCTTTCCTCCTCTTTTCTTTTTCTTCTCATTCTCTCTGCCTCATCATTATCATCCTCTTCTCCTTTTGTTCCTTTTTCCCCTCCTCCATCGCTACTTCTCTTCCTCCCTTACTCCTCCTCCACTCCTCCCTGAAATTCCTCTTCCTCATTCTGGTCTCCTTTTTGTCCTCCCTCACTAGTCCTCCTTCCTCTCCAGAGTCCCCCTCTTCAGTCCTCCATCTCCCCAGTCCTCCTCCCTGGTCAGTCACTCCCTTGCCAATCCTTCACCTTCTTCCTCGCCCCTTTTCCTCCTTCGCTTCTTCCATCTACCTAACCTCTTTTTTCCTCTGTCTCCTCTCCTCATCCTCTTCCTCCTCCACCAGAGAGGTGGTAGAAGGATGTTAGAGCAGGGGAGAAGTGTAATAATGAGCCCAGGGTAAGTTACAATAAAACTGGAGTATAGTTAATGAAGGAGGGAACATCAAAGTAGTGACACAAGGAAAAAAACATTGAGAAGGACGAATTTTGACGTAATAAAAACAAAGTTTATGCAAGTAATGAGAGAGGGAAAGAGAGAGAGAGAGAGAGAGAGAGAGAGAGAGAGAGAGAGAGAGAGAGAGAGAGAGAGAGAGAAACTCTGCTAATCATACAGCTTCTTAAAGTAATATAAACATAGATATGAGATGAAACTTAATGCCCACACACACATATACAACAGGCCTAGTGTCTAATCGACATGTGCCTAGGACAAAATGGTTACTAAAACACACACACACACACACACACACACACAATCTCTTCAAGATTGATGGACTGACTACATCGACTCAAGGCCGAGGGACTGATTACCTCAAACTCCTCCTGATCTTCACGTTTCTCCTTTGTATGGACTGATGAAGCCACTGTGTTTCGTAACGTTTCCTCAATAAAGATACACAAGTGTTGCATATGTGTCTAATTTATCAACTTGTCGGTTCTCTGAACCATTCATTTACATATTGGAGTTTAGCCCCACCAAGTGCAAAATCATGAAGACTGGGGAAGGGCAAAGAAGACTACAGACAGAATACAGGCTAGGGGGCCAAAGATTGAAAGCCTCACTCAAGGAAAAGGATCTTGAGGTGAGTATAATACCGAGCACATCTCCTGAGGCACACACAGCATATGAGCGCCTGGCAAACCTAAGAAAAGCGTTTCGGCACCTCAGTAAGGAATCGTTCAAGACTGTACACCGTGTACATCAGGCCCATATTGGAGTATGCAGCACCAGTTTGGAACCCACACCTGGTCATGCATGTCAAGAAATTAGAGAAAATGCAAAGGTTTGCAAGAAGACTAATTCCGAAGCTAAGGGGCATGTCCTTCAAGAAGAGGTTTTATAGGGATGTCGACCTGACGACACTGGAGGACAGGAGGGATAGGGAGGGGACATGATAACGATATATAAAATACTGAGACGAATTGACAAGGTGGATAGGGACAGGATATTCCAGAGATGGGAGACAGCAACAAGGGGTCACAATTGGAAGTTTAAGACTCAGATGAGTCACAGGGATGTTAGGAATTATGTTTTTAGTCATAGAGTGGTCAGGAAGTGGAACAGTCTGTAGAGTGATGTAGTGGAGGCAAGATCCATTCATAACTTTAAGAAGAGGTATGATAAAGCTCATGGAGCAGGGAGAGAGTGGACCTAGTAGCGACTAGTGAAGAGGTGGGGCCAGGAGCTATGAATCGACCCCTGCAACCACAATTAGGTGAGTACACACACACACACACACACACACACACACACACACACACACACACACACACACACTCACTCACTCACTCACTCACACACACACACACACTCACTCACTCACTACCCTGGAGGATGAACCTACGCCAGACAAAGTGTGATGAGAGAGAGAGAGAGAGAATAAACCAAACACAACAACGAAAGTGATAATTACCCATGTAAAAGAACTGAAGGTCTCTGGTGTATGTAATCATAACACCCGGTGTATGTAGTCATAACACCTGCTGTATGTAGTCATAACACCTGCTGTATGTAGTCATAACGCCTGTTGTATGTAGTCATAACACCTGCTTTTTGTAGTCATAACACCTGCTGTTTGTAGTCATAACACCTGCTGTTTGTAGTCATAACACCTGCTGTTTGTAGTCATAACACCTGTATGTAGTCATAACACCTGCTGTATGTTGTCATAACACCTTTCTGTATGTAGTCATAACACCTGCTGTATGTAGTCATAACACCTGCTGTTTGTAGTCATAACACCTTTCTGTATGTAGTTATAACACCTGCTGTATGTAGTCATAACACCAGGTGTATGTAGTCATAAGCACCAGGTGTATGTAGTCATAACACCAGGTGTACAACATGACAATATTTACAGACTGCAGGTCAGTCTAGCTCCCTCACCTGACCTGTACTTCCAACACAAATTTCTCGTCAAGACTGTAAAACGTCTCTTATCTTCACTCGACATTTCATTTATCTGCTGATAGAGAGTCGAAGAATCCTGGACAGTAACTGGTGTCACGAGACAGTGGCAGGTGTGTCACAACAGTGACGGGTGTGTAACGACAGTGACAGGTGTGTCACGACAGTGACGGGTGTGTCAAAAGTTGTAGGGTTGAGCAGTAATGATATATTGCTCACCCTGAGATTTTTTCCCTAAACACTAAGTTCATGGGTTTCCTCTTAGGACTAAGACTTCTTTCCTAGCCCTATTGTGCTTTCTTTCTAGCCTCTTTATTTTTACACAGGGTTTTGCAAGGTTAGGTTCCTAAATTTATTCACAATCTAACAGCTGTTACCTACATCAGCTCATTTGAAAGCCTTTTTATTGTTATGAGACATACAAATAGGGAACCGGATGAAATTGGAGCCATCTGAGGGCCAACGATTTCATTTGGTCAACTGACTTTATTTCGTTGGTGTCATTATGCTGTAACGAACATGTTACAGACACGAGTTATCCTAGGAATAAATGATCTCAAATGAAGCGATGTTCTGGAGAAGGGTACAGTCAGTGTGTAGTTGCTGTCTGCTACCCGTCTTGTTATGTTGAAGCTTCACGGTGTCCTCGGCTCTGCTGAAATGCTAGATCTATCCAGGCTGGGTCCAGGCGAGAGATGGGCCGTTTTGCTCTGTTCTCTGTTCTGTCAAGAAGTCGCAGATGAGACGGAGACATCAGAGCATACTCAAGGTGTGAGCGTACTTGTGCTTCATACAGAATTTTTCAACCTCTACTGTTGAGCAGATGCGAGATACGTCGAAGTGCTGTAAGCTTCCTGGCCGCTTTATTTGCAAGAGCTACAACGTGGTTCTTCATAGTCAGTTTGGAGTCAAATTTCACCCCAAGAATATCAACTTCGTCACTTGGCACCAACACTCTCCCATTCATTCTTACCACTGTTTCAACATTACCATCATGATGCTTAGAGACCATCATTTGTGTTTTCTCAGGAGCAAATGTGACCTGACATCGTTTTCCCGATGCTTATATAGCTGTAAGTTGGTGATTGGCGTAACTTAGAGCAGTTGGCATTTCCTATCTTGGATAAGTAAATGTCAGAGTACAGTCGTCTGCATATCCTTGGGATTCTGGGATAAGATAAAGAGGTCATTGAAATAGACATTAGATAGCAATGGCCCAAGCACAGCTTTGGATTCATCCAGTGACTGGTTCCACTTAGTGGAGAGGTTTAACAGCAGATCAGCAGCAGAGTGACTTTTCCTGAAGCCATTTTGACTGTCACAAAGAAGCGAATGGTAGTCGAAAAAACTTTGTCATCTACCATGAGATTATTGTCTCAAGAATATTGCCAGTGATTGACAGCAGTGACACTGGTATTATTGTACCTTCTTCCTAGCTTTGTTTTACCCACTTTCTAGCTCTGTTGTACCTATTCCTAGCTCTGTTGTACCTAGTTCCTTGCTCTGTTGTACCTAGTTCCTAGCTCTGCTGTACCTAGTTCTTAGCTCTGTTGTACCTAGTTCCTACCTCTGTTGTACCTAGTTCCTACCTCTGTTGTACCTAGTTCCTAGCTTTGTTGTAACTAGTTCCTAGCTCTGTTGTACCTAGTTCCTAGGTAATGAGTCTTTCAGCCTGGAAGTCGATGATGAGTACCTCAGTGTTGATGAATCATGATTATGGTAGTGAACACTTCCAGGCTGACTCATTACCTTCCACTGTCTTCAAATAAAGACACCCAGGTGCTGCGCATGTGTCTTAATATATACAAATGGGTAAGCGATAAACCCATAGGGTTCATACAGCGCCCGGGTGATGAGTAATCTGATTACCTCGTCTTAAATTGTCTTCAGTGTATAATTCAATAAGGCTAAAAGACTGATTAGCGTATCTTCCTCTGTCTTCTGTGTATAGTTCTGCAGGGCTGAGGGACTGATTACCTCACTTTCCACTGTCTATAGTTCCGTAATTCCGCAAGACTGATAAACTTATCTTCCATTCTCTTCTGTATATAGTGCTGCAAGACTGAAGCACTTATTGCATCATCTTCCACTGTCCTTATACATCATCTTTGTATTGAATTGAAAAATCCACTGATTGTTGCATCGTCTTCAAATAAAATTGCCCAAGTGTTGCACATGTGCCTAATTCTTCATCTCGTCCGTATTGCATACCATTATTGTAACGAATAAAACAACATGGTGATGGGGTGAAGTATTCAATAAAGCTGATAATTATAAGAATTCTGGCACCTTATTTAAATAAAAAAATAGCGTTATTGGGAAAGAATTGAAAATAAAATCGAATCATGCCTTTGGGAACTGGATTTGCATAACTTATTCAAAATGGTCGCCCACGCTAGAAGGAAAGGTTGAAGGAGCTTCACGTGGTCTTGGTCATGTTGAAAGAACTGGTGAATGGTGAACGTGAAGGTTGAAGGATCTTCACATGGCCTTGTTGTTTATGGTGAAGGAACTGGTGAAGGGTGAACTTGAAGATTGAAGGATCTTCACATGGCCTTGTTTATGTTGGGAGAACTGGTGAAGGGTGAACGTGAAGGAGGACCACGACAGGTTTCTTATGTTTTCCAGTGTATAAACACAAGTTTTAGTGGGCGCTGGAGTGTAATGAACAGTTGTCAGTACTGATAGAAAACCCACTTGTTGATAGTGGAGCATAAGAGGAAGATTGTCTGTCTGTCTCCGCCTTCATTCCCAGTCTGGGGGTAGAGGCATACAGCCAGTTTCTTTTATGTGCTTTATTGTCAACATGTGGATTTGCTCTCGGCATACACATGACATGTTTGCTGTGTGTTTTGTTTATGTTTATATACACATTCCTTTCAGAGGAAAGTAAAGTTCACACGTCTTGTGTTGTATTAAGTCAGGGTTCTTTACCACCTACAAGATATAAAAGATTGTGGGAGGATTCAGAGAATTGGAGGGAGTAATGGTAAAAGTGTCCTTGTGGGAACTGCAGGAGCTGTGACTCGACCCCTGCAACCACATATATCTAAACACACACACACACACACAAAGGTAACAAAGTTGCTGTAATCCATTTGTTCTTATCTGGTGATCATGCTGCTGCTGGGTCCCACATACTTCCACTCGTCTATTTCAACACCTGTCTTGCAGGTGGGGCACCTATGATACATTTGTAGCAGGTGAAGCACTTCTGATACCTTTGTAGCAGGGGAAGCACCTCTGATACCTTTGTAGTAGGTGAAGCACCTCTGATACCTGTGTAGCAGGTAAAGCACCTCTGATACCTTTGTAGCAGGTGGGGCACCTCTGATATCTTTGTAGCAGGTGGGGCACCTCTGATACCTTTGTAGCAGGTGAAGCACCTCTGATACCTTTGTAACAGGTGAAGCACCTCTTGATACATTTGTAGCAGGTGGGGCACCTCTGATACCTTTGTAGCAGGTGAAGCACCTCTGATACCTTTGTAACAGGTGAAGCACCTCTTGATACATTTGTAGCAGGTGCAGCACCTCTAATACCTTTGTAGCAAGTGAAGCTTCTCTGATACATTTGTAGCAGGTGCAGCACCTCTAATACCTTTGTAGCAAGTGAAGCTTCTCTGATACATTTGTAGCAGGTGAAGCACCTCTGATACATTTGTAGCAGGTGCAGCACCTCTAATACCTTTGTAGCAGGTGAAGCACCTCTGATACCTTTGTAGCAGGTGAAGCACCTCTGATACATTTGTAGTAGGTGAAGCATCTCTGATACCTTTGTAGCAGGTGAAGCACCTCTGATACCTTTGTAGTAGGTGAAGCACCTGATACATTTGTAGCAGGATAAGCACCTCTGATACCTTTGTAGTAGGTGAAGCATCTCTGATACCTTTGTAGCAGGTGAAGCACCTCTGATACCTTTGTAACAGGATAAGCACTTCTGATACCTTTGTAGTAGGTGAAGCATCTCTGATACCTTTGTAGCAGGTGAAGCACCTCTGATACCTTGTAACAGGATAAGCACTTCGATACCTTTGTACATGAAGCACCTCTGATACCTTTGTAGCAGTGAAACACCTCTGATACCTTGTACAGGTATAACACTCTGATCCTTAGCAGTACACTGAACCTCTTTTACAGTGGAAACACTCTGTAACCTGTGTAAACACCTGGTACTTCCAACACTGGTACCATACCCCTTTGGTGCAAAACTGTCACCACAACTTGTACTCCAACACTGGTACCATCCAACACTGGTACCATCCAACATGGTATCCAATCAACACTGTGTACCAACCACACTGGAGACTTAACCTCGGTTCCAACCACACCTGAACTTTAACCTAGTACCAACAACACTGGTACCATCAAACACTGGTACCAACCAACACTGGTACCATCAAACACTGGTATCGCATCCACACTGCTGTTAGCTGCACTGCAGCAGCTGGTTAACGTCACATCACAGTGTTAGACACTGCACCAAGGAGCTGGTTAGACAACCATACCTAAACTTTAGAAAGAATGCTACAAGAAGCAGCTGGTGTAGAGCAGTGCTACACATGCAGCAGTGGTGTAAGCGTGCTACATGCAAGCAGCTGGTGTAGAGCAGTGCTACAATGCAGCAGCTGGTGTAGAACAGTGCTACAATGCAGCAGCTGGTGTAGAACAGTGCTACACTGCAGCAGCTGGTGTAGAGCAGTGCTACACTGCAGCAGCTGGTGTAGAAGCAAGTCTACACTGCAGCAGCTGGTGTAGAGCAGTGCTACACTGCAGCAGCTGGTGTAGAACAACCTACACTGCAGAAGCTGGTGCAGAAGAATGCTACACTGTAGCAGCTGGTGTAGAGCAGTGCTACACTGCAGCAGCTGGTGTAAAGCAGTGCTACACTGTAGCAGCTGGTGTAGAAGCAGCGCTACACTGCAGCAGCTGGTGTAGAGCAGTGCTACACTGCAGCAGCTGGTGCAGAAGAATGCTACACTGCAGCAGCTGGTGTAGAGCAGTGCTACACTGCAGCAGCTGGTGCAGAAGAATGCTACACTGCAGCAGCTGGTATAGAGCAGTGCTACACTGCAGCAGCTGGTGCAGAAGAATGCTACACTGCAGCAGCTGGTGCAGAAGAATGCTACACTGCAGCAGATGGTGTAGAGCAGTGCTACACTGCAGCAGCTGGGAGTCGCTCTTCATTACTGGAGTCATAAACTAGTTATAGCTGAACTAATGTGTTTCTGTTGCTCTTCGACCCTTGTGGGTTTTGTGCTGATGAATCTAAGGATAATGTGAGTGTTGTGTTTAACGTTTGAATTGCTCTTTCTTGAACCCTAGTTATGTAATACATTCATTTATATATATATCCTTTGCTCTTGTTCAGAATTGAAGCATTTTTGGAGGCTAACAGAGCCTTAGTTTAGTCTTGTTGGTTGAGGCAGGTGTGTCCAGAACCTCAGTTTAGTCTTGCTGATTGAGACAGGTATGTACAGAACCTCAATTTAGTCTTGCTGGTTGAGACAGGTATGTACAGAACCTCAATTTAGTCTTGCTGGTTGAGACAGGCGTGTACAGAACCTCAATTTAGTCTTGCTGGTTGAGACAGGCGTGTACAAGAACCTCACTTTAGTCTTGCTGGTTGAAGGTGTGTACAGAACTTCAATTTAGCCTTGCTGGTTGACCCAGGTGTGTACACAGAGACCTCCACAATTTCCCCCGACAAATCGTAGCTGAGATCGAAGACAAATTATGAGAGGCGAGCTGCGGGTCGGTGGAGGTTTGTTTACCTTGTGTCACTATGGCGGCCATGGTTGCTAGGGAGGTGACGTCACGAACACTGACTCTGCCCTCTACTACACAACTCGGCTCTTGAAAACTAAAGCTAAATACATGTATTTCTTGCACTTTAATTTACATACTGAAGCGCTGTTCTACCTTAGATCATTTTAAAGCCTAACATTAACATTTTAATCTCTTCATTAACATTTCAAAACCTAACATTATCATTTTAAAACCTAACAAAGCTTAACATTAACATTTTTAAACTTAATATTAACGTTTTAAAACCTAACATTAACATTTTAAAGCCTAACATTAACATTTTAAAGCCTAACATTAACATTTTAAAACCCAACATTAACATTTTAAAGTTAAACATTTACATTTAAAACCGAATATTAACGTTTTAAAGCTTAACGTTAACATTTAAAACCTAAGTGAAGAATGAGTGGATTAACATTGTAAAGCTTAACATTAACATTTTAAAACCTAACATTAACATTTTAAAGCCTAATAATAACATTTAAAAACCTACCATGCCCACTCTTTATTTTCTCGGAAACTACCCACAACAACCAGGTGCTCTGTGAACTGTCTCGAGTGGATTACTTTCTCGCATGTGGATTACTTCCTCCTTACATGTGGATTATTTCCTATTCACATGTGAATTACTTCCTCACATGTGGATTACTTCCTCCTCACATGTGGATTACTTCCTATTCACATGTGGATTACTTCCTCACATGTGAATTACTTCCCTACATGTGGATTACTTCCTCACATGTGGATTACTTCCTCACATGTGGATTACTTCCTCACATGTGGATTACTTCCTCACATGTGGATTACTTCCTCACATGTGGATTACTTCCTCACATGTGGATTACTTCCTCACATGTGGATTACTTCCTCACATGTGGATTACTTCCTCACATGTGGATTACTTTCAATAACATTAATTTATTTTCATATAATACTGACGGTTACTGGAATGATCTGTTTTTTAATCTGTAATATTTTTTCCGGATAGAGGAGGAAGCCGGAGTTTTAATTATGATGATGGACTGTACTAGTTTTAATTATAATGATGGAGAAATGAGGCAGTAGTTTTAATTATAATGATGGAGAAATGAGGCAGTAGTTTTAATTATAATGATGGAGAAATGAGGCAGTAGTTTTAATTATAATGATGGAGAAATGAGGCTGTAGTTTTAATTATAATGATGGAGAAATGAGGCAGTAGTTTTAATTATAATGATGGAGAAATGAGGCAGTAGTTTTAATTATATTGATGGAGAAATGAGGCAGTAGTTTTAATTATAATGATGGAGAAATGAGGCAGTAGTTTTAATTATAATGATGGAGAAATGATGCAGTAGTTTTAATTATAATGATGGAGAAATGAGGCAGTAGTTTTAATTATAATGATGGAGAAATGAGGCAGTAGTTTTAATTATAATGATGGAGAAATGATGCAGTAGTTTTAATTATAATGATGAGAAATGAGGCAGTAGTTTTAATTATAATGATGGAGAAATGAGGCAGTAGTTTTAATTATAATGATGGAGAAATGAGGCTGTAGTTTTAATTATAATGATGGAGAAATGAGACTGTAGTTTTAATTATAATGATGGAGAAATGAGGCAGTAGTTTTAATTATAATGATGGAGAAATGAGGCTGTAGTTTTAATTATAATGATGGAGAAATGAGACTGTAGTTTTAATTATAATGATGGAGAAATGAGGCAGTAGTTTTAATTATATTGATGGAGAAATGAGGCAGTAGTTTTAATTATATTGATGGAGAAATGAGGCAGTAGTTTTAATTATGATGATGGAGGAATAAGGAAGGAGTCTTAAATATCATGAGGAAGGAGGTTGCAACACATGTGATGCTACTTTCTCAATAAAGGCAGTCATAAAATAATTTTGATTGCAATAGTCTGATGGTTCCAGTGTTTGTAGGTGTCTTATATATATATATATATATATATATATATATATATATATATATATATATATATATATATATATACTATATGTGTGTGTGTGCATTGATTGTAGAAGTCTTTTAGCTGTATTGATTGTATTAGTCTTTTAGCTCCAGTGATTGTATTAGTCGTTTAGTTCCAGCGATTGTAGTAGGCTGACGGCTATCAAACTACAAGTAATTGTAGTGTGATACCTCCAGTGATTTTAGTTGTCTGACGGCTCACGTGATTGTAATAATTTTACAGCTCTAGTGATTGCAGTAAGCTGATAGCTTCAGTGATTGTAGCAGTCTTATAGCTCCGGCGATTGTTGTAGTCTGATTGCTAGAGTGATTGTATTACTTTGACAGATCAAGTGATTATAGTTTGACAGCTTCATTGATTGTGGTATGACAGTTCCAGTGATTGTGGTAACCTGACAGCTCTAGTGATTGTCATAGCCTGACAGCTTTAGTGATTATAGCTGTCTGACAGCTCCAGTAATTGTGGTAGCCTGACATCTTCAGTGACTGTGTAGCCTGACAGCTCTAGTAATTGTGGTAGGCTGACTGCCCCAGTGATTGTGGTAATCTCAGAGCTCCAGTGACTGTATGATTGTAGTATGATAGCTCTAATAATTGTAAGCTGACACTTCAGTGATTGTAGTAGTCTTAAAGACTAAGTGATTGTAGTAATCTGTGATCGTCAATGATTTTAGTAGCGTAACATTTCCAGGGATTGTAATAGGCTGTCAGCTTCAATGATTGTAATCTTACAGATCCAGTGAATGTGGTAGTTTGACAGTTTCAGTGATTGTAGTCTGTTAGCTCCAGTTGTTGTAATAGACTGACAGCTTCAATTATTGTAGTAGTCTGACAGCTCCAGTGACTGTAGTAGGCTATCAGTGAACTTCAGTGGTTATAATCTTACAGCTACAGTGACTGTGTTAGTCTGACAGCACCTATAGTTAATGTAACATTAACAGTTAGTTCCTCCACAACATCAACAGTCTATATCTCCACAACATCAACAGACTATATCTCCACAACATCAACAGTCTATTTCTCCACAACATCAACAGACTATATCTCCACAACATCAACAGTCTATATCTCCACAACATCAACAGTCTATATTCTACAACATCCTACAACTACAATTCACCCTCAAACAAACTGCACTGCTTCCTGCCTCTTATTCTTCTCAATAAATACTTGCATGTTTCGGGCATTGTAGTCATTTTTTAAACGTGATTGCTAGTAGAAGAAGGATTTTAATGTTTTCTTTCGGGACATGTGGAAACACTACAGGAATAAAAACTTTTGAATACTTGCAGAGCGTAAATAGAAGTGTGTAGTGGATGTAAGTAGATGTATGATTTACGGTACGTAAATCATAGGTAAACTCCCACAGTATATACACTGAGAGTTTACTTTCATCCCTATTTAAGGGATTAGATTATTCTTGATAGGTGGTGAACAGGTTACATGCAGCCTTAATGACCTCTCGTGTAGTCGATAAGTTTTAAACTCCATTAACCAACTAACCAACCTGCCCATCATAAATACTCATGAGACAGACAGGAAAATCGAAGTCTTGCTAAAGTGCAAAAAAGTTTACCTGGCTTCCGTTTCTAATTCACTCTGGCAGGACAGTAGTACCTTCATGGATGGTTGCTATCTCCCGGTCTACTACCCAATTACATGGTATGTGTATTACAGTGTCACGACCATGTGTCTCACCAGTGTTAGTATACGAGTATCTCTGCAGTAAGAACAAGGATTGGATGAGGATCCTTGTAATCGCATTTGGGTAGTGTGTAGGTCAGTGCAAAAGGAGTGTAAAAAAAGGTCTTAATTAATTTTATGACAATGCTGGGGAGGGATGTCGAGGAAGGACTGAGGAAACCAAGAGAGATTTAGAAAGATTCGAAAGAGAGATTTGGAAGAGACAGAGAGAGAGATTTGAAGGAGAGAAGGGGAGAGATTTGAAAGAGTGAAGTAGAGATGTGACAGAGATAGGGACATTTGAAGGAGGGGAGGGGAGAGAGAGAGAGAGAGAGAGAGAGAGAGAGAGAGAGAGAGAGAGAGAGAGTTAGTGGAGCTAAGGAGAAAGACTCGGAGGGAATGTAAGAGAAATTTAAAGGAGAGGAGAGAGAAAATGGACTCTGCATTAAGGCAAATGGGGAGGAATGGAAGAGGTCGTAGGGAATGAAGTTTAAATGGTTGTTTTATATTGGAGGAGAATGGTGAGGGTCGTTTATGGTGATGATGGTGGTGGTTGTGATGTTGATTATCAGGTGGTGAGGTCGTGATTATGAGGCGCTTAGTTTGTGGTTGTGTTGGAGGTGACGATGGTGAGATGGTGGCGACGGTGAGGGGATGATGATGGTGAGGTTGTAGTGATGGTGATGTTGAGGGCGGTGGTGGTGGTAGTGATGATGATGTTTTGGTGATGGTTAGTGAGGTTAAGAGTTGTGATGGTGAGATCAATAGTGGTAGTAACACCACTACTGACACCCTATACAATAGTGGTAGTGACACCACTATTGACATCCTATACGATAGTGATAGTGACACCACTACTGACATCCTATACAATAGTGGTAGTGACACCACTACTGACATCCTATACAATAGTGGTAGTGACACCACTATTGACATCCTATACGATAGTGATAGTGACACCACTACTGACATCCTATACAATAGTGGTAGTAACACCACTATTGACATCCTATACGATAGTGATAGTGACACCACTACTGACATCCTATACGATAGTGATAGTGACACCACTACTGACACCCCTCAACAGCTGATAGCACCACTGACACCCTCAGCATCTGATAGCACCACTGACATCTCAACAGCTGAGAGCACCACTGACATCTCATCAACTGATAGCACCACTGACATCTCAACAACTGATAGCACCACTGACACCCTCAACAGCTGATAGCACCACTGACACCTCAACAGCTGATAGCACCACTGACACCCTCAACAGCTGATAGCACCACTGACACCCTCAACAGCTGATAGCACCACTGACACCCTCAACAGCTGATAGCACCACTGACAGACTTCACCTGATAACACCACTTAAATAATTTTTAAACCTCTTGACCTAGAAGCGTGAGTTTTATTAATCAGCGAGTCCCTTGTTGAGAAAGGTCAGGTCAGGTCACGTGGGATAAACGCCCAAGTATTTGCCAAGGTCACCTATTGATGTCACGTGGGATACAAAATAGTCTTGATGTCACATGGAATACACTGAGTCTCTTGATGTCACGTGGGATACACACTGGAGTCTCTTGATGTCACGCAGCAGTTCCTTTGATGTCATGTCAATAAGAACGCTGGAAAACGTGACAAAGTGTACCTAATTATATGACAATAAAGGTCATTAATAAGGTGATTAAAAATGTCTTTGATGAGAGCGTGATTTACATTGTGCTGATACATGACAATCCTTTTTATAGTGCCTGGAATACATGATACATTGTTTGTGAATAACTTTCACGTACTGTGAAGTTAATGTGACTTACAAGGCTGAAATAAGCTTATTATAAAAGTCTACGTGCATTCTGAATAGCTATGTTAAGAAGTCTCGTGCATACATTGCTGAAATGCTTTATGTATATGCGGAATCACTGCATACATTGTTTGAAGTAGCTTTCATGTATAGGAAGTCTAATGTGACTTACAAGGCTGAAATAGCTTTCATGTATAAGGAAGTCTACGTAGCATACATTGCTGAAATAGCTTTCATGTATAAGGAAGTCTACGTAGCATACATTGCTGAAATAGCTTTCATGTATAAGGAAGTCTACGTAGCATACATTGCTGAAATAGCTTTCATGTATAAGGAAGTCTACGTAGCATACATTGCTGAAATAGCTTTCATGTATAAGGAAGTCTACGTAGCATACATTGCTGAAATAGCTTTCATGTATAAGGAAGTCTACGTAGCATACATTGCTGAAATAGCTTTCATGTATAAGGAAGTCTACGTAGCATATATTGCTGAAATAGCTTTCATGTATAAGGAAGTCTACGTAGCATACATTGCTGAAATAGCTTTCATGTATAAGGAAGTCTACGTAGCATACATTGCTGAAATAGCTTTCATGTATAAGGAAGTCTACGTAGCATACATTGCTGAAATAGCTTTCATGTATAAGGAAGTCTACGTAGCATATATTGCTGAAATAGCTTTCATGTTTGAGGTTAATGTACGTAGCTACAATAACGATGGTTAACTAAGCGTTTAATGAACTCGGTTTAAGTCGTAATGAACGAATGTCAATGAATAAACGGAAAGGTGGAAGGGGAGGGAGAGGGGTTATCGAACCGTGGTCCCGAGATTGTCAGCTCTGCGGTAATGTGCTGGAGGTTTTCATCTTAAGGTTTTAATGTTTAGAATGCAATCCCAGGCTTCATCTGAACTTATTTAAATATATTTGTTAATTCTGATGAAACACTTGTTTTAGAATGTTTATTTTCAATATTTTGATAACAATTGAGTTTAGCTTGACCTTGGCCCGGGAAGCAGGAGTGATGTTTACATCCAGTAGAAGAACACTGAAGAAGTCAACACCAGTACGGGACACGACTCAGACCATCACATGGGACGAAACTATCATAGTGTACATGAGAACCGACAAGTTGATAAATTAGACACGAGTGCAACACTTGGGTAACTTTATTGAGAAAACGTTTCGTCACAGTGTCTTCATCACGCCATTACAAAGAAGAATAATGAAGATCAGAAGGAAATTGAGGTAATCAGTCCCTCAGCCAACTTAAATATATTTAATATTACATGTATATTCAATCTTTGATATATATATTTCGTTATGTTCACATCGATTTCCGTTGATTTATGGCAAAAACAAATTCTCATTTGTCTTATTCGGCAAAGTGAACCCTTGCCAATTTGGCAAAACTGGACGATTCGACTTATTTAGTACGACAGTAACACTGTTATTGTTGTTTTCCCTAGCTTAGTCTGACGGTTATACACTGTTGTTTAGTCCGGCAGTGATACACTGTTGTTAAGTCTGGCAGTGATACACTGTTGTTTAGTCTGGCAGTGATACACTGTTGTTTAGTCTGGCAGTGATACACTGTTGTTTAGTCTGGCAGTGATACACTGTTGTTTAGTCTAGCAGTGATACACTGTTGTTTACTCTGGCAGTGATACACTGTTGTTTAATCTGGCAGTGATACACTGTTGTTTACTCTGGCAGTGATACACTGTTGTTTACTCTGGCAGTGATACACTGTTGTTTAGTCTAGCAGTGATACACTGTTGTTTAGTCTGGCAGTGATACACTGTTGTTTAGTCTGGCAGTGATACACTGTTGTTAAGTCTGGCAGTGATACACTGTTGTTTTGTCCGGCAGTGATACACTGTTGTTTAGTCTGGCAGTGATACACTGTTGTTTAGTCTGGCAGTGATACACTGTTGTTTAGTCTGGCAGTGATACACTGTTGTTTAGTCTGGCAGTGATACACTGTTGTTTAGTCTGGCAGTGATACACTGTTGTTTAATCTGGCAGTGATACACTTTTGTTTAGTCTGGCAGTGATACACTGTTGTTTAGTCTGGCAGTGATACACTGTTGTTTAGTCTGGCAGTGATATACTGTTGTTTAGTCTGGCAGTGATACACTGTTGTTTAATCTGGCAGTGATACACTGTTGTTTAGTCTGGCAGTGATACACTGTTGTTTAGTCTAGCAGTGATACACTGTTGTTTAGTCTGGCAGTGATACACTGTTGTTTAGTCTGGCAGTGATACACTGTTGTTTAGTCTGGCAGTGATACACTGTTGTTTAGTCTGGCAGTGATACACTGTTGTTTAGTCTGGCAGTGATACACTGTTGTTTAGTCTGGCAGTGATACACTGTTGTTTAGTCTGGCAGTGATACACTGTTGTTTACTCTGGCAGTGATACACTGTTGTTTAGTCTGGCAGTGATACACTGTTGTTTAGTCTGGCAGTGATACACTGTTGTTTAGTCTGGCAGTGATACACTGTTGTTTAGTCTGGCAGTGATACACTGTTGTTTAGTCTGGCAGTGATACACTGTTGTTTAGTCTGGCAGTGATACACTGTTGTTTACTCTGGCAGTGATACACTGTTGTTTAGTCTGGCAGTGATACACTGTTGTTTAGTCCGGCAGTGATACACTGTTGTTAAGTCTGGCAGTGATACTGTTGTTTTGTCCGGCAGTGATACACTGTTGTTAAGTCCGGCAGTGATACACTGTTGTTTAGTCTGGCAGTGATACACTGTTGTACAACACTAGAAATTAAGTGTTTCCGTCTAAATATGGTAATAATAATAATACCTGTAATATTTGATGTTACTGATTTACTACCCTTTCGAGGGAGGTGCCTCGATGTCACTAAAGTGCTTTTGATCCAAGGACTTGTGTCAGGCGCTTTGGGACTCTTACGAACTTAGCTTTTCATATAATAATATTTCCCTGATGTTCCATCTACAGTGTTTGTAGCTACAGTAGCACAGCTGTGGTCATAAGTGTCCCTCTGTACAGTGTTTGTAGCTACAGTAGCACAGCTGTGGTCATAAGTGTCCCTCTGTACAGTGTTTGTAGCTACAGTAGCACAGCTGTGGTCATAAGTGTCCCTCTGTACAGTGTTTGTAGCTACAGTAGCACAGCTGTGGTCATAAGTGTCCCTCTGTACAGTGTTTGTAGCTACAGTAGCACAGCTGTGGTCATAAGTGTCCCTCTGTACAGTGTTTGTAGCTACAGTAGCACAGCTGTGGTCATAAGTGTCCCTCTGTACAGTGTTTGTAGCTACAGTAGCACAGCTGTGGTCATAAGTGTCCCCCTGTACAGTGTTTGTAGCTACAGTAGCACAGCTGTGGTCATAAGTGTCCCTCTGTACAGTGTTTGTAGCTACAGTAGCACAGCTGTGGTCATAAGTGTCCCCCTGTACAGTGTTTGTAGCTACAGTAGCACAGCTGTGGTCATAAGTGTCCCTCTGTACAGTGTTTGTAGCTACAGAAGCATAACTATGATCATAAGTGTCCTCTTAAACAGTATGGCTACAGGAGCATAGCTTTGATCATAGTGTCTCATCTACAGTATTTGTGCAGGGTGTGTAGCAACTTAAACAGGTCTGTGATGGCAGTGTCTTCTGTATGTTTGTATCCACACAATCAGATCTGTTATTATAGTGTTTTTTGTCTTCCAATTTAAGTATCTCCGTTGCCTCATGTCTTACTTTGGAATTTATATTTTTAAACTTGATTACATTTTGTTGCATGTCTTGATATCTTAAATTTGAGCCAAAGACGCGATAACATATCATCATGTGTCCATTTAGGTCTCACATCGTAGGTGGTGGACACCAACCGTCTGGTCCTCTTACCCTCCTCTCATTATTATTATAATCATAACTAAGCGTTAAACCCATAAGAGTAATGTTCGATATTTTTTTTTAATGTTTTGCACTGTTGTAGGATTGATGTTTTTTTTCTTTTTCATGAATATTTATGAAGAACAGGTAAATTTTACTAGCTTCTGTTTTGTTCAATATACGCTAAGCTTTACTCTCCTGTTTCCTGACAGTTGTTATTCCTGTAATATTTCCTTTCTAATTTATGAGAGTGGAGTGAGTCGGGTAGGTGATAATCTCAGGAACCATCAACTCATGTAAAAATAAATCTTTTAGCATTTGACTATATATTTGATGGTTATTTTTGCTTAGCAGTGATAGTGGTGTTATGTTCGTCATGAGAAATGGAAGCTTTTGGTCACTTGGTAGAGACCTTCAGATAGCTTACCCGTTGTCTCCTGGTGGTGACTACTACTACTTTAATTAATCCACTTTATTTGAAGATGTTATTAGACTGTAGCTTTCATGGGAGATCTTTCCACTTTCACACACCTCTTTTAAGTGGTATTTATCTACATTTAATTCCAGCATCTATTTATCCCTCTATTTACTTAATTGATTTAAATTTTTTTACAGTGTTTTGAATTAATTTTGATTTCCAAATTTGCTCATGATTTTTATATTACCTGCAAACATACTTATATATATTATTAATTGGTAAGTTTTATATGTATAAATTATGAATATTATTTGTGCATGAGGCTCTGGAGGACTTGACCCTGACCCTGCAAACCAACATAAAGAAACCCAAGAAAAACTCAGCAAAATTTTAAGTAAATCAAAATTCTTGTATCTTCTACTTCCAAACCTGAATTAAAAATACCTTAAATATTGAGCCCTTGCTTAGGGAAAGTAAAACTTTAATTGATTACAGATAAAACTGTTATACTGAGGTCACAATACAAGTCGGTGTTCAGCGAGTCATTAAAGAGAGTATGACTGACAACGCATATAAATTGTTCATGAATGTAAAAGCAAACACTGCAAGCATTTCTAACATAACCCTAACTCCACTTGACTTTGAAGAAGCCAGTGATAGCATGCTGATGCATCCTGCCCTCGACCCAGACTCATGGTATTGCATATTCACAGAGGTATCATCCCACTTGCTCAAAAAAAGAGGAATACAGCTCCGCTCCATAAACATGGCAGTAAAACAACTGCAAAAAAATATATAGTGAAATCACTGGCGTCGTACACTATAAAATATATTTGAAAAAATGTGAGAATTAAGTAGGATTGCTAAACATAGAATCACAACATTTATGCAAACCTTGGCAATATGCGTTTAAACCAGAGAGCTTCTGCCTCCCGCAGCTGCTGGACCATTGCCACATAGTTCTGGACGCTCTGGAAGATACAAAATACTGATATATGCAAACTCTGTGAAAGCCTTTTGCAAATGTGACATGCTGTAATTGCATAGAGAATGTGAGCAAAATGAATAACTGAAAAAGTGGGCAGGTGTATCTT
Organism: Cherax destructor; assembly: GCA_009830355.1. NCBI lineage: Eukaryota > Metazoa > Arthropoda > Malacostraca > Decapoda > Parastacidae > Cherax > Cherax destructor. Next base: position 91,547 of record WNWK01004882.1, read on the forward strand.
TAATTTTTGTTTCAATAAATCGTACTTAAATTACAAGAGGCCTCCATAGTGAAAATTTCTGAAGGGATAGTAGCCGCCCTTGTTCTTCTCATTCTCGTGTCAAAGATAATCAAGTACATAAATCATGGTACTTTACCATCCTTTACACACTAATAAAACTTGTATAAGACAAGCAAGACAATAAGCCAATGAAAACCAAATTTTTCAGCTGGTCACAAAAAAATAGCATATTTAAGAAGGAATTTTTTTTTATCTTTACCGTTTTGGAAAAAAAAATGAAATGAAAGCTGGAATAGAGTTCAAGACACTATCAGATTATCCATTAAAATTTAAAAGGTAAGGGACCTGGGGCAACCATATCCGAAGATCTTAATAATGCTGAAGGATCACAATAGTGTTAGTAGCAAGAGGAAAATAGTGAGCTGAATAACATGAACATTTATAACAAGACGGTGTTGACACTCGTTTAAGAGGCGCCTGAGTTTCCCTGTCTCCTAATATCGTGTTTATTTTTCCCCTATAATCTGCCTCGTCCATAATTATTATCGCATTTGCTTTGTTATCAAAGATTTGTTAATTTATACCATGAATTAAGGAAAGATCCCAGACTAGGCAAATACGATAATAATTATGGACGAGGTAATTACAGGGAAAAAATAATATATTAGAAGACAGGGAAACTGACGTGCCCCTTAAGGCACCTGTACTCTCTAGACAGGACTGTTGGTGTATTACTTACCAACCTTTTAAGGCAGGTGAAATTACGAATAAGAGGTTATAAAATCCACAAAGAAAAAAAAATAGACACTAAATCAAGATGGAAATTTTATTAACAAAATGTTTAACTAGGAGACCAAGCTTTATCAAGCCTACATGGCTAGCTTTACCAAGTACTGTCATGAGACTTCGGAAAGCTTGGTCTCCAAGCTAAACGTTGCCTTAATAAGGATTTTCTGCTAATATTGTATCTTTTATAACAAATGTAATTGCTGATCTGGAGACTACAGAGAACCTTCACTGCTTTTATAAATTCAGTTAAACACTTAAATGTCTGAGATTTTTTTTTAAATTCCTCAAATTGTACTCCCAGGAACCCAGGCGAGAAAGGTATATAAATTATACAAGGAAGATGCTGGAAGAACTTGTTCCAAATCTGCATACTGAAGTTAATCCTTACTGGAACAAGAGGCTTAGTAGACCGTGCAATAAAGACACAAGACATAATTCAATAAGTGTAAGAGGCCTAAGACTTTTCAACATCTTCCCATCATATGTGAGGAAAATACCGACCAACAGATCTGCTAATTGTCTTCAAGAGAGAACTTGATAAGTTTCTGAAAGAAATTCCGGATCAGCTGGGATGTGTTGCCTATGTGAACGTGCAGCAAGCACCAATAACATGATCGACCAGGTCATCAACAGGGAGGCCTGGTTGAGGACCGGTCGCAGGTGCTATGAGCCCTGGAACCCTCTACAGGCAAATTTTCCACATTTTGTTTAAAGCAAAAAAAAAAAAAAAGGTCATCTATGTTACAGTTCAGATTTTGCACCTAAATTTTGTAGGTTCCAGATTATTTGTTTTTATATTAAAATTTATCGAGTTTTTTTAAACAAGTAATTTCAGTTTGGCCATGACTATCAGTGTAGTTCAGTAGATTAGATATATGTGACTGTTAGATCTAAAGTAGAAATGTATGAGGTTTTTTGTGGTGCTTATTGTCCTGCAAGAATTATGTCAATGTTGCCTAAAATTCTCACTTTAGATATTTTTTGGTACATTTCAGGGCGAGGATTTTTTTGTTGTAGAACCTTGTATTATTTTTGTTTGCATATTTTATAACAGAAATTTAGTTATTAAGTTTAAACTAAGATTACTTCAGTGTATATAAATAAACGCAATAATTATTATTATTGTAGTTAACGTGCAAACTTACTCTGTGTAAAACTTGGCATCTTCAATTATTTATAATAATATTCACTAGTCTGCCCCTGAATCTCTTTGCATTAAGAGACAACACAATAAGTGTCAGGGGCCCAAGACTGTTCAACTGCCTCCCAGCATACATCAGGGGGATTACCAACAAACCCCTGGCTGTCTTCAAGCAGGCACTGGACAGGCACCTAAAGTCTGTACCTGACCAGCCAGGCTGTGGTTCGTACGTTGGACTGCGTGCGGCCAGCAGTAACAGCCTGGTTGATCAGGCTCTGATCCAACATGAGGCCTGGTCACAGACCGGGCCGCAGGGGCGTTGACCCCTGGAACTCTCCAGATATACTCCAGGTATAGTCTAGGGCAGGGTTGTCCCAGGGGGGGGGTCATGCACACCTTGAGGGTGACCGGAGCCTAGGGCAGGGTTGTCCCAGGGGAGGTCATGCACACCTTGAGGGTGACCGGAGCCCGGCCATGGGCCAGGCTCGTCTGGTGTTCCTGGTCAAGCAGGCTGTTGTTGCTGGTGACCCACTGCCCAACATCATCGCAGTCTGGTTGATCTGGCACCTGATGAGCCCTGGTCGATGGTACTACATGTAGTTCTTATATGTTGGTGTGAAGACACAGTGGACAGCTAGCTTTTACTGTACACAGTTTTGCTCAGGACTCAGCTCTACCAGTCTACATAAAAATTCCTTAAATATTGATCCCAGTGTGTTGTGGAGGGAAGAGGTCACGTCATATGCAATAATGGAAAGCAGGGGATCAGGTCACAAAGGAAAGTGGGAGATCAGGTCACAAAGGAAAGTGGGAGATCAGGTCACAAAGGAAAGCAGGAGGTCAGGTCACAGATAGCGTGGTATGGATGGGGTCTTGTGTGGGAAGGCTACTTACCAGGTCTTGTGTGGGAAGGCTACTTACCAAGTCTTGTGTGGGAAGGCTACTTACCAGGTCTTGTGTGGGAAGGCTACTTATCAGGTCTTGTGTGGGAAGGCTACTTATCAGGTCTTGTGTGGGAAGGCTACTTACCAGGTCTTGTGTGGGAAGGCTACTTACCAAGTCTTGTGTGGGAAGGCTACTTACCATGTCTTGTGTGGGAAGGCTACTTACCAAGTCTTGTGTGGGGAAAGGGTACTTACCAAGTCTTGTGTGGAAGGCTACTTACAGTCTTGTGTGGAAGGCTACTACCAGGTCTTGTGTGGGAAGGCTACTTACCAAGTCTTGTGTGGGAAGGCTACTTACCAGGTCTTGTGTGGGAAGGCTACTTACCAAGTCTTGTGTGGGAAGGCTACTTACCAGGTCTTGTGTGGGAAGGCTACTTACCAGGTCTTGTGTTGGAAGGCTACAGCTTTACTCAGGTCTTGTGTGGAAGGCTACTTACCAGGTCTTGTGTGGAAGGCTACTTACCAAGTCTTGTGTGGAAGGCTACTTACCAAGTCTTGTGTGGGAAGGCTACTTACCAGTCTTGTGTGGGAAGGCTACTTACCAGTCTTGTGTGGGAAGGCTACTTACCAGGTCTTGTGTGGAAGGCTACTTACCAAGTCTTGTGTGGGAAGGCTACTTACCAAGTCTTGTGTGGGAAGGCTACTTACCATGTCTGTGTGGGAAGGCTACACCAAGTCTTGTGTGGGAAGGCTACTTACCAGGTCTTGTGTGGGAAGGCTACTTACCATGTCTTGTGTGGGAAGGCTACTTACCAAGTCTTGTGTGGGAAGGCTACTTACCAAGTCTTGTGTGGGAATGCTACTTACCAAGTCTTGTGTGGGAAGACTACTTACCAAGTCTTGTGTGGGAAGGCTACTTACCAAGTCTTGTGTGGGAAGACTACTTACCAGGTCTTGTGTGGGAAGGCTACTTACCAAGTCTTGTGTGGAAGGCTACTTACCAAGTCTTGTGTGGAAGGCTACTTACCAAGTCTTGTGTGGAAGCTACTACCAAGTCTTTTGGAAGGCTACTTACCAAGTCTTGTGTGGAAGACTACCACTTGAAGGCTACCAAGTCTTGTGTGGGAAGGCTACTTACCAAGTCTTGTGTGGGAAGGCTACTTACCAAGTCTTGTGTGGGAAGGCTACTTACCAAGTCTTGTGTGGGAAGGCTACTTACCAAGTCTTGTGTGGGAAGGCTACTTACCAAGTCTTGTGTGGGAAGACTACTTACCAAGTCTTGTGTGGGAAGGCTACTTACCAGGTCTTGTGTGGGAAGCTACTACCAAGTCTTGTGGGAAGCTACTACCAAGTCTTGTGTGGGAAGGCTACTTACCAAGTCTTGTGTGGGAAGACTACTTACCAAGTCTTGTGTGGGAAGGCTACTTACCAAGTCTTGTGTGGGAAGGCTACTTACCAAGTCTTGTGTGGGAAGGCTACTTACCAGGTCTTGTGTGGGAAGGCTACTTACCAGGTCTTGTGTGGGAAGGCTACTTACCAAGTCTTGTGTGGGAAGGCTACTTACCAAGTCTTGTGTGGGAAGGCTACTTACCAAGTCTTGTGTGGAAGGCTACTTACCAGGTCTTGTGTGGGAAGGCTACTTACCAGGTCTTGTGTGGGAAGGCTACTTACCAAGTCTTGTGTGGAAGGCTACTTACCAAGTCTTGTGTGGGAAGACTACTTACAGTCTGTGGGAAGGCTACTTACCAAGTCTTGTGTGGGAAGGCTACTTACCAAGTCTTGTGTGGGAAGACTACTTACCAGTAGGTGTGGAAAAGTTTTTGAGTTGAAAGTGCCTCGATTATACTGGATGGTGTTATGTCCCCTGATAACGGCACCTTCCAGGCACTACTTCCTTACACTCTCATTTTCTCTTAAGATGAGTTTGGCCCCGTAACACTCCAGGAGATGGGCCAGTTTATTTGTGTGTATGATGCATATTTTGTTTGTTTTGCAGATCCTGCGTATGCATTTATGTTCCTAAAGTCTGACATCAAGAATATGTGCATTACAATCTCTCCCAAGTAATTCTTGTTGTATCTGAAGCTCTCTGAGCAGGATATGGTGTGGAGATCAGCTGTGTTCTTCAGTTTCCACTGATCTTTAGCAGCATAGCCGGTATTTAAACATCTGTTTCAGGGTGTAAAATGTATTACATGGATGACTCCATGTCAGATTTTAGAAACACAAGTGCACAGTGAGGCTCCATAAGACCTAAAATTCATTCATCGCGCACCTCATGACTTGGGTCATGTCCATCTTCATCTTAACAGAGGACAAGTGTTAGGAGGATGCGCCTCAGAGGTGCTGTCACCAGGGTGCATATCACTACCGAGCAGAATCGAAGAACTTTGATCCTAGCAAAACCTCTCTGCCATTTATTGCTAGGCAACCTTCCCATACAAGGTCCCGCCCACACGACGCTACCTGTGACCTCACCTCCTGCTTTCTTGCCTTCACTATGTTGTGACTCTTCTCCATTCTCCACCTCACTGGAAAATAGATTCAAGGAATAATTTTTGGATTTTCTTTCTGTACACTTGATAAAGGCAATCATTTAAAATGAAGGTTTGTTGTGCATTATGTGTCATTATACCCGCGTGTCAGCTTGTTGTCCCGGACACCAGTAACTACGTGTGTTTTGCTTGTGACATATTTGTAAAAAAAAATAATAGTTTTTATATAATTTACTATAATGACTGCATCTATATAAAAGGCATCTAAATGCTATATTAATAATATACATTTAAAGGTGTTTTTATATATTTATGTAAAAAAAGCATTATGTGTGGTGGTAAAATAGGTGTTGCCAGGAGAATATTAATGCCTCAATTCCTGAGTGCTCCTGATGGGTAAGTAATATGCCCCAATTATTTTAGACAAAACTGGCACATTGACACCTGCGTAGCCCACTAGTAATTGGAACCTTCATTAAGCAAGATACGCCAGCGTTGAAAGTTTGAAGCTCATCCAAGGAGGCATTACTTGGGATATTACTGCATGGTGGTCCATTCTTGTTTTAGGGTGCAAAGCTTAACATCACAGTTTATGTGATGTATTTAATTTTTGCTGGGTGGACTCTGGTAACCCATTAGAAAGCCTTGGTTAAATACGTCATCATGTGACTATTTAACCAAACAAAATAACACCAAAATAACACAACCTTCTCAATAAAATTAACAAACTTTATCTTATGCAGGCAAAGAAATGAAACCTTTCTTTGACTTAGATACTCCAGCTTGGTAAGTTTGAAGTCATTTAAGAGAGGCATTCCGGAGTTATTGCACAAAAAAATAAACATTTTTGTAATTAAAATAGGCATCTACACAGCCCATTAACAACCACAATGAAAGTTTGGAGAGACATTGTCAAGTTATCACTGGGAAACAAATATAGATTAGTAGCTATGTAGCCCATTTAGAATTTGAACCTTCCATGAAGTAAGATACGCCAATATTAAAAGTTTTAAGCCTATCAGAAGACGCATTCTCCAGTTTTCTCTCGAAATACTGAAGAAAATATACCTTTGATATTCACAAAATTACGATGAGAAAATAATTACAGTAAATAATAATAATAATAATAATAATAATAATAAAAATTCACTTGCCGTTTTTTACCAAGACTGTAAACATTCTTCATTATTTGCTTCCTAGATATCTTTTCTAAAGAATATATATATTATGATCCAGTGATTAATCCACAAGGCCCTCACCCAGCCCAGAGTGCAGGCACCTCACTTTCCACCTCCAAAACCTGTCTGGCTTACCAGTTTCCTTGAATCTCCTCAAAGATATTACCATGCTCACACTCCAACAGCGTGTCTAATCCCCAAGACAACTCGCCTTTACTGCTATCTAACACGTTCAACATATGCCCGATGGATGCTCAAGCCCCTGCCTTTAAATACATCTTTTATATATAAAAGATCAGAATATTCTGTATAAAGAGAAGACATGTGGAGGCACAGTCAGAGGAAGAGACGAATAAAAGCAATAATGTGCAAACACTGGGTGTTGCCTCGGCATCAACACTGACACTAATTATTTTGACCTTGTTTACACACACACACACACATACATTTCTACTACTACTACTACTTTTGCTTTTTTCTACTACTATCTCTACTATTACTACTACTATCTCTATTATTACTACTACTACTACTGCTGCTACTACTATTAATATTACTATTATTTCTACTAATATTACTTCTTCTACTGCTGCTGCTACTGCTGCTTCTACTAGCTGTAGTCTATTTCTTCTGGTAAAAAAAATCCAATCTTGTTGATTCGTCCCCTTCACCTATTTCTTATGTCTCTGACATGCTCTCACTCTTGCTATGTCTCTGACATGCTCTCACTCTTGCTATGTCTCTGACATGCTCTCACTCTTGCTATGTCTCTGACATGCTCTCACTCTTGCTATGTCTCTGACATGCTCTCACTCTTGCTATGTCTCTGACATGCTCTCACTCTTGCTATGTCTCTGACATGCTCTCACTCTTGCTATGTATCTGACATGCTCTCACTCTTGTATGTCTCTGACATGCTCTCACTCTTGCTATGTCTCTGACATGCCTCACTCTTGTATGTCTCTGACATGCTCTCACTCTTGTTATGTCTCTGACATGCCTCACTCTTGCTATGTCTCTGACATGCTCTCACTCTGCTATGTCTCTGACATGCTCTCACTCTTGCTATGTCTCTGATATGCTATCACTCTTGCTATGTATCTGACATGCTCTCATTCTTGCTATGTCTTTGACATGCTCTCACTCTTGCTATGTCTCTGACATGCTCTCACTCTTGCTATGTCTCTGACAAGCTCTCAATCTTGCTATGTCTCTGACATGCTCTCACTCTTGCTATGTCTCTGACATGCTCTCACTCTTGCTATGTCTCTGACATGCTCTCACTCTTGCTATGTATCTGACATGCTCTCACTCTTGCTATGTCTCTGACATGCTCTCACTCTTGCTATGTCTCTGACATGCTATCACTCTTGCTATGTCTCTGACATGCTCTCACTCTTGCTATGTCTCTGACATGCTCTCACTCTTGCTATGTCTCTGACATGCTCTCACTATTGCTATGTCTCTGACATGCTCTCACTCTTGCTATGTCGTTGACATGCTCTCACTCTTGCTATGTCTCTGACATGCTCTCACTCTTGCTATGTCTCTGACATGCTATCACTCTTGCTATGTATCTGACATGCTCTCACTCTTGCTATGTCTTTGACATGCTCTCACTCTTGCTATGTCTCTGACATGCTCTCACTCTTGCTATGTCTCTGACATGCTCTCACTCTTGCTATGTCTCTGACATGCTCTCACTCTTGCTATGTCTTTGACATGCCTCACTCTTGCTATGTCTCTGACATGCTCACTTTCAGTCTTGAATGTACCTTTTGTTTAAGTCATGCATGTCTCTGACATTTACTTTGCTATGTTCTGAATGTTCCTTTCTTGTTTTCCCCCCTGCTTCACTTTTATTTTGAATGCTCCTCTTCTATGTCTTAATTTCATTTTTCTATTCTTAATTTCACTTTGAGTCCTCTGCTCACTCTTGCATTCTTCATTTACTTGAGTTCTCATGCTCCTTTTTTCTTGTCCTAATGCCATCTTTTTTGTTTTGAATTCCCCCTTTGGTCTTTGAATGCTATTTTATGTTCTGAATTTCACTCTTTATGTCTTTTCTCACTCCCCTTCTATTTTCCGAAGCCTACTTTTTTTCTTTGAATGTCTCCTTTTTGCCATGTTCAATGCTCACTCTTTTCTAGTTTAATTTTTCTCTTGCTACTTAATTTCTCACTTTTAGTCCCCGCAGTTATCTTTTATGTCTCTGAATGTTTCCCTTTTTTCTAAAGTTCCCTTTTATTTAATTTTCCCTCTTGAGTCTTAAACAAGCTACCTTGTATGCCCTAATGCCCCCCTTGATGTCCAAAATGTTTCCCTTTATTTCTGAATTTTCCTCTTGTAGTCCTGAATGCTCTTTTTATCTTGTATGTCTTGACATGTCTCACCCTTTAGTCCTAAAGCTCACCCTTTATGTCTCTGAAAGCCTCTCTTTTTGTCTTGAAGCTCCCCTTGATTTCTGAAGCTTCCCCCTTTTTTTGGGAAGCCCCTTATATGCTTTTTGCTTTTTGTTTTTTGACATTTACTCTTTTTTAGTTTAATGCCCCCTTTGCATTTTTAAATTACTTTATGTCTTAAAGTTTCCTTTGTTTTGTTCCCAAGTCCTCCTTTCTTTCCCCTTTTAAAGTTTTCCCTTTTGTTTGAATTTTTTCACTTTGCTTTCCCTGAATTTCCATTTTATGTTCTGAATTTCCTTTTTTTAGTTTTCATTTCTCACTTTTTTTCTCTGAATGTTTTACTTTTGTTCTAATGCTTCACTCTTCTATGTTCTGAAAGTATTTTATGTTTGAATTTACTTTTGTTTGACAGCTCCCTTTCTATTCCCCCCACTGCTACTTTTTATTCCTGACATGTTCTTGTTGTCTTGAAAGCCCCTTATTTTTTGAATTTTCTACTTTTTTCCAATTTTCCTTTGTTTTTTGAAGTCCCCTTTTTTGTCTCTGAATGCTTACTTTTATGTCTCGACATCTCACTTTTATTTTACATGTTTATTTGCTATGTTTAAGCTATTGCCATGTTTGAATGTTCACTCTTTTGTTTGACATCTTCACTCTTCTTGTTTGAATTTTTTTTATTTCCCTTTTTTATTTTAAGCGGAATTTCTCCCTTGTTGTCTTAATCTCTCCTTTTATGCCGAAGCTTCACTTTGCTTTCCACAGCTTCACCTTTTTTTGTCTTGACATTTCACTCTTCTTGTCTCTGAATTTCTCATCTTCTTTTTACATGCTCACTTTGCATGTTCCCTTAATGCTCAATTTTTCTTTGTTCCCCAATCCCCCTTTTTGTTTGAATGCTATCTTTTATGTTTGAAGTTTTTATGTCTTGAATTTTCACTTTTATTTTGAATGTTTACTTTTATGTTTTGAATCTTTTTTTGTTTTTCAGTTTACCTTCTATTCTCTACATCCCACTTTTATTTCTACATTTTCCTACCTTTTTATTTTGAATGCTCCCCGGGGTTTTTTTTTCACCTTGCTTGTTTGAAAGCTTACTTCTATTCTCTGAAGCCTCCTTGTTGTTCTGAATTTTCCCCCGGCTTGAAGCTTCCCTTTTATTTCTGAATGCCTACCTTCTATGTTCTGACATTTTTCACTTTTTGGGTTTGACATGCTCCACCTTGCTTGCCTGAATGCCTCACTCTGCATGTTCCAATTTTCACCTGCTTGTCCTGAATGCCCCCCTTTTTTAGTTTCTGACATGTCACCTTGTTTGTCTCTGAACTTCCCTTCTATTCCTGACATGTTCCCCCCCCTTTTTTATGTTCTGCATGCCTTTACTCTCAGGCTTGAATGTTCCTCTTGTTTTCCCTGCTCACCTTCTATGTCTCTGAATGTTCACCTTCTATTCTCTGAAGTTTCACTCTGCTTTCCTGACAGCCCCATCTTTCTATGTTCTGAATGCTCACTTTCTTGGGGCTCTGAATGCCTCACTTTGAGTTCTGACATTCCTCCCTTTTTATGTTCTGACATGTCCACTTGCTATTCCCTTTAAAGTCTCACCCTTTTTTTTCCCGACATCTTTTACCTCGCATGGGCCAGTAGGCCTGCTGCAGTGTTCCTTCTTTCTTATGTTCTTATGTTCTTATGTGTAAGGAAACACTTAGAAATGTTTCCGCCCTGCCGGGAATTGAACCCGGGCCCTCCGTGCGTGAAGCGAGAGCTTTAGCCATCCTTCCATCGGGGTTGTGTGTGTACTCACCTAATTGTACTCACCTAATTGTACTCACCTAATTGTGGTTGCAGGGGTCGAGACTCAGCTCCTGGCCCCGCCTCTTCGCTGTCTGTTACTGGGTCTCTGCTCTCCCTGCTCCATGAGCTTTATCATACCTTGTCTTAAAACTATGTATGGTTCCTGCCTCCACTATATCTTTCTCTAGTCCATTCCACTTCCTGACTACTCTGTGGCTGAAGAAATGTTTCCTGTGTGTGTGTGTGTGCGTGTGTGTGTGTGTGTGTGTGTATGTGTGTGTGTGTGTGCTCACCTATTTGTGGTTGCAGGGGTCGAGACTCAGCTCCTGGCCCCGCCTCTTCACTGATCGCTACTAGGTCCTCTCCCTGCTTCATGAGCTTTATCATACCTCGTCTTAAAGCTGTGTATGGTTCCTGCCTCCACTACCTCACTTTCCAGACTATTCCACTTCCTGACAACTCTGTGACTGAAGAAATACTTCCTAACTTCCCTTTGACTCATCTGAGTCTTCAACTTCCAATTGTGACCCCTTGTTGCTCTGGAACATCCTGTCTCTGTCCACCTCATCTATTCCTCGCAGTATTTTGTATGCCGTTATCATGTCTTCCCTAACCCTCCTGTCCTCCAGTGTCGTCAGGCCGATTTCCCTTAACCTTTCTTCGTAGGACAATTTCCTTAGCTCTGGAACTAACCTTGTTGCAAATCTTTGCACTTTCTCTAATTTCTTGACGTGCTTGACCAGGTGTGGGTTCAAAACTGGTGCTGCATACTCCAGTATGGGCCTGTGTGTGTGTGTAGAATTACTCGTAGTTTCATGTTAATGTTTATAATAAAGCTGCACTCTACTGTATTTTCTAACACTTCTTTCTGTGCAACTTAAGACTGTGTCCTCTTGTCCTCTCGTTGCTGTGTCAGATTTCCACTGTGTCTTTCGTGCTCTGAGAAGTTTCCACTTGCGTATCTTATCACTTCTGTCTTTTAACAAATTTAATATTTTTGCTGTTTCTTAATGGCTCAGATTTCTAATTCCTTTAAAAACGATCCCAGATTATGAACCAGGAAACACGAGACTGATAAAAATATGATGTAACACTCAGGTGTTGCAGTGTAACACCACTCACGTGTTGTAGTGTAACACTCATGTGATGTAGTGTAACACTGTCATTCATGTGTTGTATTAGTGTAACACTGTCACTCATGTGTTGTAGTGTAACACTGTCACTCATATGTTGTAGTGTAACACTGTCACTCATGTGTTGTAGTGTAACACTCACTCATGTTTTGTAGTGTAACACTCTCACTCGTGTGTTGTAATGTAACACTACCACTCCTCAGTGTCACTCAAGCGTTGAAGTGTAACACTACTCCTCATATGTTGAAGAGTAACACTACTACTACTCATGTGTTGTGTAACACTACTACTCATGTGTTGTGTAGCACTACTACTCATGTGTTGTAGTATAACACTCATGTGTTGTAGTGTTGTAACCTTCTTTCACTCATGTCTCGCTTTCGTCAAGGCAAAAACTGATCACGTGTCCTGGTTGACTGTATTCCACTAAAGAAGAAGTCTGCTGAGCAGACTAGTGATCCCAGCACCATCATTATTGATTGATGATGATAGTGTGATGTACTAGTGATCCCAGCACCATCATTATTGATTGATGATGATAGTGTGATGTACTAGTGATCCCAGCACCATCATTATTGATCGATGATGATAGTGTAATATACTAGTGATCCCAGCACCATCATTATTGATTGATGATGATAGTGTAATGTACTAGTGATCCCAGTACCATCATTATTGATTGGTGATGATAGTGTGATGTACTAGTGATCCCAGCACCATCATTATTGGTTGGTGATGATAGTGTGATGTACTAGTGATCCCAGCACCATCATTATTGGTTGGTGATGATAGTGTGATGTACTAGTGATCCCAGCACCATCATTATTGGTTGGTGATGATAGTGTGATGTACTAGTGATCCCAGCACCATCATTATTGGTTGGTGATGATAGTGTGATGTACTAGTGATCCCAGCACCATCATTATTGGTTGGTGATGATAGTGTGATGTACTAGTGATCCCAGCACCATCATTATTGGTTGGTGATGATAGTGTGATGTACTAGTGTTCCCAGCACCATCATTATTGGTTGGTGATGATAGTGTGATGTACTAGTGATCCCAGCACCATCATTATTGATTGGTGATGATAGTGTGATGTACTAGTGATCCCAGCACCATCATTATTGGTTGGTGATGATAGTGTGATGTACTAGTGATCCCAGCACCATCATTATTGGTTGGTGATGATAGTGTGATGTACTAGTGATCCCAGCACCATCATTATTGATTGATGATGATAGTGTGATGTACTAGTAATCCCAGCACCATCATTATTGATTGATGATGATAGTGTGATGTACTAGTGATCCCAGCACCATCATTATTGATTGATGATGATAGTGTGATGTACTAGTGATCCCAGCACCATCATTATTGGTTGGTGATGATAGTGTAATGTACTAGTGATCCCAGCACCATCATTATTGGTTGGTGATGATAGTGTAATGTACTAGTGATCCCAGCACCATAATTATTGGTTGGTGATGATAGTGTAATGTACTAGTGATCCCGGCACCATCATTATTGGTTGGTGATGATAGTGTAATGTACTAGTGATCCCAGCACCATCATTATTGGTTGGTGATGATAGTGTAATGTACTAGTGATCCCAGCACCATCATTATTGGTTGGTGATGATAGTGTGATGTACTAGTGACCCCAGCACCATCATTATTGGTTGGTGATGATAGTGTGATGTACTAGTGATCCCAGCACCATCATTATTGGTTGGTGATGATAGTGTGATGTACTAGTGATCCCAGCACCATCATTATTGGTTGGTGATGATAGTGTAATGTACTAGTGATCCCAGCACCATCATTATTGGTTGGTGATGATAGTGTGATGTACTAGTGATCCCAGCACCATCATTATTGGTTGGTGATGATAGTGTGATGTACTAGTGACCCCAGCACCATCATTATTGGTTAATGATAGTGTGATGTACTAGTGATCCCAGCACCATCATTATTGGTTGGTGATGATAGTGTAATGTACTAGTGATCCCAGCACCATCGTTATTGGTTGGTGATGATAGTGTGATGTACTAGTGACCCCAGCACCATCATTATTGGTTAATGATAGTGTGATGTACTAGTGATCCCAGCACCATCATTATTGGTTGGTGATGATAGTGTAATGTACTAGTGATCCCAGCACCATCGTTATTGGTTGGTGATGATAGTGTGATGTACTAGTGACCCCAGCACCATCATTATTGGTTTGACTTCATATCCTATTTTTTACTGTCAGTTTTATTTATAAACTTTTCTTAAACCTGGACGACAGACGACACCGTCATGCTCAAGCTTCGGCTCACATATAGTGAAAGCAATTTATTTTTCACATCTTTATGCACATATAAGCCGTCCACTAATTTGTTTAATATTATACCAATACTAGTAATAATAATAATAATAATAGTAATAATAATCTTTATTTTTACAATTACATGATATAACGTATACAGACCTAGGTGACATCAATGACATACGTTATAGAAAACCCCTTGTTATGCAGAGCATTTTGGGCAACTTAGGTTAATTTTGTCGCCAGGATGCGACCCCACACCAGTCGGCTAACACCCAGGTACCTACTTACTGTTAGGTGAACAGGGACAGCAGGTGTCTTAAGGAAACACTTCCATTGTTTCTACCCGTACCGGGGATCGAACCACGGACACTCGATGCGTGAGCTGAGTGCACTACTTACCAAGCTACGGGACACCATATTGGGTAGAAAGCGAACGCTCTAGAACAAGAGTGGGCAAACTTTTCAGTTCAGGGGCCACATTCAGAAATTCACATTTTTAAAGGGCATCATAGTATATTAAGTAAAATAATTAATATTTAAAATAGCCAAAATAAAAGGTTTTTAAAGAAAAAAAATTATTTTTTTAATATAGAAACTTCACATGAAACACATTTATTTGAAATACAAAGTACCTCAGTAACAGAAGTGTCAATGAGAATGATGAATCTGACTGCAGTCATTTACCAGTTTGTTAAAATTAGGTGTCAAGTTACCTGTGCTGATCCTTAACACTGAAGATTTGAGTCTGTGAGAAGTGATCTGTTTTTTGACTTGTTAACTTTCATTATAGAGAAAGTCTGCTCACAAATGTAAGTTAATGCAAACAACACAACTATCTTAGCGGGCCGCATGAGAACCTTTGGCGAGGCGTAGTTTGCCCACCGCTGCTGTACGATATAACCCCTGGCTGCGCGCTCACTGACGGACACCGCCCGTTTATTTTTTAAATTCCTTGTCAGTTGAGCGTAAATATATGATAATGGACGCTAATCTAACGTAATCAAGTGTAACAAACGAGAATGACAGTACGTATTTACCAGGTGGTGACGTTGGAAACGTTGCGTACGTAAATACACGAATACCAGTTGTGAGGAACCTACACTCTTATCATGGAAAATATGTTGACATATACTCAAAGGTTGTCATAAAATTAGGTAATATTGCATTTGTGTCTAGTTATTATATATCTTTGTTTTGTCTTTCACTTAAACCTCTTTTTTTATTATTTCTCTCCTATAATCTCGTCTCTCTTGTTTCTACTATCCTTCTCTTCTGGAGTATCCCTCTCGTACTCTCTCCTCTCAAGTAACCCTCTCCTCTCTCCTCGCAGGTATCCCTCTTCCACTCCCTCATTTCAAATATTCCTCTCTGATTTCCTCCTCCTCTTCCATCTTTCACCTCATCACCTGCTCCTGGATTGTTAAGTTTCATCTTGTCATCTTTTCTATTGCTTTCAACCGTCTTTGTTTTGCCTTCTTTTATCCATCCTCCTCACGCAGCCTCTCACTCACTAACAATTACTTATTTTAACACTGACACTGGAAACTGACTATATACGAGGGTTAGAAAATAAACATGAGAAAGTTAATTCATGTCAATTGGTCAGAAGTTATTGTTCAACTTTCTACTCTCGCCAAACCCAAATACATAATTGCTCACCTAAAGAACAAAAAGGCACAATACTGTGACTTTGTAAATGGTCCAAGTTGGACCGAAACGTTGTGGTAAGATCCTCTCTCCTATGTGCTGGTTATTTGTGTATTGCACACCTGTGAAATGTTAAAAGAATAACGGGATAGCACAAGTGTCCACGATACCTGGACGACCTGAGGTGTACACTATAATGATTCTTGGGAGGGGGGGGTACCTCGGCCCGGTCCCAGATCAACTAGGCTGTTGGTGCTATCCGCAGTTCAACATAGGCACCGCAACCAAGCTAATCAGTATATGACGTGAGGAACTTATCCAGCTCCCTCTTCACGACAACCAGAGGTCTGTTGGTAACTTGTGTATGAAGAGTGTGTTGAAAATTCTTGGCCTCTTTTCACTTAGTTATTTCTTAGTGTACTCATGGCACCGCTGCTTTTCACAGAGGGTATTTTACACCGTCTACCAAGCCTCTTGCTTTCTTAAAGAACAATTTTAGTGTTCAGATTCGAAACCAATCCCTTCAGAATTTTAGAGGCATAAATTCTCGAGGGACCTCAAGTGTTCCAAGTAATTAAGGCGTTTGAATTTATACACGCGGTGAAGGTTCTCTATTACATTCTGCAGATATACAGTTTCGTCTGCCTTATAAGGGGATATTAGTGCATAACAATATTCCAGTCTAGGGAGAACAAGTGACTTAAAACATATCATTTGCTTGACATCTCTTGTCTTGAAGGTTCTAGTTCTCCAGTCTCATTTTTTGTGAAGATGTGATAATGCCATAGTTCTGGGCATTGACATTATTAAATCTCACATTAAACTATTGAGGGGGTATACCTTTGATATACCTTTGAAGAGTTTCGAGAGTATCTACTCTCTGAGCCCGGCCATGGGCCAGGCTCGTCTGGTGCTTGCCTGGTCAACCAGGCTGTTGCTGCTGGAGGCCCGCTGCCCCACATATCCATCACAGCCTGGTTGATCTGGCACCTGGTGAAGATATTTGTCCAGTTTCCTCTTGAAGGCTTCTACACTGGTTCCAGCCGTGTTTCGGATATCTTCTGGTAAGATGTTGAATAGTCTGGGACCCCGGATGTTAATACAGTGCTCCCGTATTGTCCCCACCGCTTCCCTGCTCCTCACTGGGTTTATTTTACACTTTCTCCCATATCTCTCACTCCAGTATGTTGTTATGGCAGTGTGCAGATTTGGGACCAGGCCCTCAAGTACTTTCCATGTATATATTATCATGTATCTCTCTCCCTCCGCTCCAATGAGTACATGTTCAAGACTTGAAGGCGTTCCCAATAATTTAGATGTTTCAATGGCTCAATGTGAGCCGTAAACGATCTCTGGATTTGTTCCAGCTCTGCTATTTCTCCTGCCCTGAACGGGGCCGTCAGCACTGAGCAGTATTCTAAGTGAGGGAGCACTAGCGATTTGAATAGTGTCACCATCGGCATTATTTCCCTTGTTTTGAAAGTTCTCAATACCCACCCGTCATCTTCCTGGCTGTTGTGATCTTTGTCTTGTTATGGTCTTTAAACGACAGATCAGCAGACATAATTATTCCCAAGTCCTTTACGTGTTCCTTTCGTTCTATGTGGTGACCCTCTTGCGTTTTGTATATAGTGTTCCTTTTGAGTTCTTCATTTTTTCCATACCTAAGCAGCTGAAACTTATCACCATTGAACGTCATGTTGTTCTCCACTGCCCATTGGAAGACCCTGCTTATGTCCTCCTGTAATTTTTCAGTGTCCTCTACCGTAGTGACTTTCATGCTTATTTTAGTGTCATCTGCAAATGATGATACAAAAGTGTGCTGGGTGTTTTTATCTATGTCTGCTATGAGGATGAGAAACAGCAGAGGTGCCAGGACAGTGCCTTGGGGCACTGAGCTTTTGACCTCGCTGATGCTGGATCTTGCCCTGTTCACTACTACTTTTTGTGTTCTTTGTGTTAGGAACTCAAAATCCATCTGCCTACCTTCCCCGTAATGCCTATGGCCCTCATTTTGTGCGCTATCACTCCATGATCGCATTTGTCAAACGCCTTTGCAAAATCTGTGTAAATCACATCTGCGTTTTGGTCGTCCTCCAATGCCTCCGTAATTCTGTCATAATGGTTCAGCAGCTGTGACAGGCATGATCGACCCGCTCTAAAGCCATGCTGGTTCGGGTTATGTTGGTTGTGCTGGTCCATGAACTTTGTAATCTGCCGTCTCATCACTCTTTCAAAGATTTTTATGATGTGAGAAGTGAGGGCTACTGGTCTGTAATTTTTAGCTAGTGCTCTACTACCTCCCTTATGCAAAGGGGGGGGTTGAATTTGTTTTATACATTGTTACAGTTTTTATATTTCTTTATTGATTATTATGTTTTGCGGGGCCCACGAAAAACCTGTTTTATATCAGCTTAAAGATTTGTTGTGTCCTCAATGGATGCCGCTCTCATAAATATTCTAGTATCGTCTGCGAAGGATGAGACGATGTTGTTATTTGTCTGTGTCAGTGTCGGATACAAGAATGATGAACACTGTGCCTTGAAGAGTAGAACTCTTAACAGTGGCAACCTTAATTTAACTTTATCCACTATTACTCTCTGGGTTCTCTTTGCCAGAAAATGTTTAATATCCATCTGTCCACAGTATATGTATATGGCCCACACTGTACCTTGTATACTGGGCCCAAAGTGCATTTACAGGGCTCACACTGTATAGAGCCCATACTATATAACTGCATCTACAAAGCCCACAACGTACACAGGGCCTCACTCTATGCACAGCGCACACATTGCGTAGAGCCCACATGTACAGGGCCTGCACTTCATGTATACAAAGAGCACCATGTTAACCCATACAACATGCAAAGCACGTCTGAGTGTCCAGATCCTTGCATTACCAGTGAAGGTCAGCACTTCGTGAGGGAACCCTGGCTCCTGTTGTGGCCAGTTGTGCTTTGGTTCTTGGGTGGTTGTGGTTAGGTTGTTGGATGATTGTGGCTAGGTTATGGTTAGTATGTTAGGTGGGTATGGCTAGGTTATGGTTAGTATGTTAGGTGGGTATGGCTAGGCTAGATGATTGTGCAACATTACGGAGAATAGTAGGGGGTATGAGAGAGGGTGGCGAACGGGAAATAGAAGGGGGTATGAGAGAGGGTGGTGAAGAAATAGAAGGGGGTATGAGGGAGGGTGGTGAAGAAATAGAAGGGGGTATGAGAGAAAGGATGGTGAGTAGGAATGGATGCGAAGGGAAGGGAAGGCTCCCTAGGGAACTATCAAGGTTGAAAGTCATTTGCTGTTGAGGCCATAAGCTGAAGCGAGGTCGCTGGTAGGGAGAAGCGGGGAGGAGGTGGCTGGTGGGGAGAGGCGGGGAGGAGGTGGCTGGTGGAGAGAAGCGGGGAGGAGGTGGCTAGTGGGGAGAAGATGTCGCTGGTGGGGAGAAGCAGGGAGGAGGTGGTTGATGGGGAGAGGCGGGGAGGAGGTGACTGATGGGGAGAATCGGGGAGGTGGCTGATGGGGGGAAGCGGGTAAGTAGGTGGCTGGTGGGGAGAGGCGGGGAAGAGGTCGCTTTTGGGGAGAGGCGGAGAGGAGGTCGCTTTTGGGGAGAGGCAGAGAGGAGGTCGCTGGTGGGGAGAGGCGGAAAGGAGGGGAAAGGAGGGAGGAGGTGGCTGGTGGAGAGTGGCAGGGAGGTGGCTGGTGGAGAGTGGCAGGGAGGTGGTTGATGGGGAGAGGCGGGGAGAAGGTGGCTGATGGGGAGAATCGGGAGGTGGCTGATGGGGGAAGCGGGTAAGAGGTGGCTGGTGGGGAGAGGCGGGGAAGAGGTCGCTTTTGGGGAGAGGCGGAGAGGAGGTCGCTTTTGGGGAGAGGCGGAGAGGAGGTAGCTGGTGGGGAGAGGCGGGAAGGAGGGGAAAGGAGGGAGGAGGTGGCTGGTGGAGAGTGGCAGGGAGGTGGCTGGTGGAGAGTGGCAGGGAGGTGGCTGGTGGGGAGAGGCGGGGAGAAGGTGGCTGATGGGGAGAGGCAGGGAGGAGGTCGCTGGTTGGGAGAGGCGGGGAGGAGGTGGCTGGTGGGGAGAGATGGTGAGGTGGCTGATGGAGAGAGGCATGGAGGAAGTGGCTGGTGGGGAACGGCGGGGAGGAGGTGGCTGGTGGGGGAGACGGCGAAGAGGTCGCTAGTGCCGGAGGTGAGGAGGTCGCCGAGTTCAGGGGATACCTGAAGAACACCTAACGTATGTTTTGGGGGGATCAACGCCCCCGCGGCCCGGTCTTAGACCAAGCTTGATGGATGAAAGCCTGATTAACCAGGTTGTTACTGCTGGTTGCACGCACTCCAACGTACGAACCACAGCTCGGCTGGTCAGGAAATGATTTAAGAACTTGTTAATTTCCCTCTTGAAGACAACCAGATGTTTGTTGGTAATTCCCTTTAAGCACGGAGAAAAGATGTTGAAAAACCATGAACCTCTGACACCCAACGAGTTCTCTCTTAGTGTACTCATCGCGCCCTTGCTTTAATTGGACGTACTTAGCACTTAGTCAATTGTTTTTGTAAGGGGAGATTTCAGTGTGCAGGTCTGGGATCAGTTTCTTTAGGATTTTCCAGGATAGAGCTTTTTTTTTTTTATTCACCAACCTAAAGTACACCGATACCGTTTATCCAACACATGAATACATCCAGCGAGTACTGGGGTTTCTTACGAAATATCAGGAGTGTTTTCTTACACAAGATCTAACATTCCAGCAGGAATGTTTGATCCTGTGTATGCGAACTACACCAGTCGGCTAACACACAGGTACTTTACTGAAGGGTCATCAGCTATAGGGAGCTATAGTAATAGTAACTATTACTTGGGGATAGAGAAAAGGCCGCTGGTTGGGTGAGAAGGCCGCCGCAGGAAGAGGGGGGTGGGATAAAAAGGAGGCCTTTGGGGGTGAGGTGAAAAAGGAGGCCACTGGTGAAGAAGCCGGCTTGTGGCCAACGACGCGAGGGAGGAAAACGACAGGGCGGGGAGAACGAGTAAGCATAGAAGGCGTGTAAGATAGTGAGTAGGAGAGATTAGTGAAGGAGTGGATGGTCCTTGTAAGGAGAGAGCAGGGGTTAGCAAGGAATGAGTGGAGAATAGTGGGTATGATGGGAGGGAAAGAACACGGAATAAATGGAAAGTGAGAGAAGAGTAGAGTAGGGTTGGAGGTAAACAAGGGGAAGTAGGTGTGTTGGCAGAGATTACAACAGTACAGGCAGAGTGGCTGAACTAATGCTGA
Organism: Cherax destructor; assembly: GCA_009830355.1. Classification (NCBI taxonomy): domain Eukaryota; kingdom Metazoa; phylum Arthropoda; class Malacostraca; order Decapoda; family Parastacidae; genus Cherax; species Cherax destructor. The sequence goes on from WNWK01004882.1 coordinate 112,578, forward strand.
GATCAAGGCAGCTGTAAAGGAAGGAGCTGCCTCGAACACACTGACCCATTTGTTTGCATAATTGTAATTTATATATATATATATATATATATATATATATATATATATATATATATATATATATATATAAATTACAAGAGTAAGACAGAAAGCAGGATAGCAGATGAACAAGGGGGCTTTAGGAAAGGTAGGGGGTGTGTAGACCAAGTGTTTACAGTGAAACATATAGGTGAACAGTATTTGGATAAGGGTAAAGAGGTTTTTGTGGCATTTATGGATTTAGAAAAGGCGTATGATAGGGTGGATAGGGGGCAATGTGGCAGATGTTGCAGGTGTATGGAATAGGAGGTAGGTTACTGAAACCAGTGAAGAGTTTTTATGAGGATAGTGAGGCTCAAGTTAGAGTGTGTAGGAGGGAGGGGACTATTTCCCAGTAAAAGTGGGCCTTAGACAAGGATGTGTGATGTCACCGTGGTTGTTCAATATATTTATAGATGGGGTTGTAAGAGAAGTGAATGCGAGGGTCTTGGCAAGAGGTGTGGGGTTAAAGATAAAGAATTAAATACAAAGTGGGAGTTGTCACAGTTACTTTTTGCTGATGACACTGTGCTTTTGGGAGATTCTGAAGAGAAGTTGCAGAGGTTGGTGGATGAATTTGGTAGGGTGTGTAAAAGAAGAAAATTGAAAGTGAATATAGGAAAGAGTAAGGTGATGAGGATAACAAAAGATTAGGTGACGAAAGATTGGATATCAGATTGGAAGGAGAGAGTATGGAGGAGGTGAATGTATTCAGATATTTGGGAGTGGACATGTCAGCAGATGGGTCTATGAAGGATGAGGTGAATCATAGAATTGATGAGGGAAAAGGGTGAGTGGAGCACTTCGGAGTCTGTGGAGACAAAGAACTTTGTCCATGGAAGTAAAGAAGGGAATGTATGAGAGTATAGTTATACCAACACTCTTATATGGGTGTGAAGCATGGGTGATGAATGTTGCAACGAGGAGAAAGCTGGAGGCAGTGGAGATGTCATGTCTGAGGTCAATTGTGGTGTGAATATAATGCAGAGAATTCGGAGTTTGGAAATTAGGAGGAGATGCGGGATTACCAAAACTATTATCCAGAGAGCTGAGGAGGGGTTGTTGAGGTGGTTCGGACATGTAGAGAGAATGGAACGAGACAGAATAACTTCGAGAGTGTATAAATCTGTAGTGGAGGAAGGCGGGGTAGGGGTCGGCCTAGGAAAGGTTGGAGGGAGGGGTAAAGGAAGTTTTGTGTGCGAGGGCTTGGACTTCCAGCAAGCATGTGTGAGCGTATTTGATAGGAGTGAATGGAGACAAATGGGTTTTAATACTTGACGTGCTGTTGGAGTGTGAGCAAAGTAACATTTATGAAGGGATTCAAGGAAACCGGCAGGCCGGACTTGAGTCCTGGAGATGGGAAGTACAGTGTCTGCATTCTGAAGGAGGGTGTTAATGTTGCAGTTTTATAACTGTAGTGTAAAGCACCCCTCTGGCAAGACAGTGATGGAGTGAACGATGATGAAAGTTTTTCTTTTTCGGGCCACCCTGCCTTGGTGGGAATCGGCCGATGTGTTAATAAATAAATAAAAAATATATATATATATATATATATATATATATATATATATATATATATGTCTAGTACATATTGTTACATGTTTGTCACTGATTATAATGCGAAAATCTCATCCAGCTCCTCAGAGCTGGGGCGCGTCCAAAATGCAGCATGCATATATATATATATATATATATATATATATATATATATATATATATATATATATATATATATATATATATATATATATATATATATATGTGTGTGTGTGTGTGTGTGCGTGTGTGTGTGTGTTAGTTACCATTTTGTCCTAGGCACATGTCTAATCGACACTAGGCCTGTTGTATGTATGTGTGTGTGTGTGTGTGTGTGTGTGTATGTAACGAAACACTTCGAAATGTTTCGGCCCGCCGGAATTGAACCGGGCCTCCGTGCCGGGTTCAATTCCGCGGCGTATGTGTGTGTGTGTGTGTGCTCACCTAGTTGTGGTTGCATTGGTCGAGTCATAGCTCCTGGCCACGCCTCTTCACTGGTCGCTACTAGGTCCATCTTCCCCATGAGCTTTATCGAAACATTTCTTAAAGCTGTGTATGAATCCTGCCTCCACTACATCACTCTCCAGATTGTTTCAATTCCTGACAATTCTTTGATTGAAGGAATACTTCCTAACAACTCTGTGACTCATCTGAGTTGTCAATTTCCAGTTGTGCCCCCTTGTTGTTGTGTCACAGCAACTGTCCCAGTCCACCTTGTCAATTCCTCTCAGTATTTTATATTTCGTTATCATGTCCCCACTATCCCTCCTGTCCTCTAGTGTCATCAGGTTGATTTCCCTTAACCTCTCTAAGTAGGGCATACCCCTTAGCTCCGGGACTAGTCTTGTTGCATACCTTTGCACCTTATCTAATTTCTTGATGTGTTTGACCAGGTTAAGGTTTCATAGTGGTGCTGCATACTCCAATATGGGTTTGATGTACAGTGTCTTGAATGACTCCTTACTTAGATATCGATACCCTATTCTTAGGTTTGTCAGGCGTCCATATCCTGCAGCGATTATTTGGTTGATGTGCGCCTCAAATGTACTCGGTATGATGCTCACCTTAGATCCTTTTCCTTAAGTGAGTTTTGCAGCCTTTGACCTAGGTTGTACTCCGTCTGCGGTCTTTTTTGTCCTTCCCCAAACTTCATGACTTAGCAGTTGGTGAGAACTCCAAGAGCCATTTGTCGGACCAGACTTACAGCGTGTCCAGATCCCCTTGTAGGCTTACCTGATCCCCTTCCACTTGTAGTCTTCTCATTAGCTTCACATCGTCTGCAAACAGGGACACCTCTGAATCTATCCCTTCTGTCATGTCATTCACTTATACTAGAAACAGTACCGGACCTAGGACTGACCCTTGTGGAACCTCACTCGACACGTGCACCCACTATGACACCTCGTCACTTACCAACACACGTTGGTACTTGACGAGGTGTCACGTACCAACGTATATATATATATATATATATATATATATATATACGCACGACAATCACAGGTAGGAAGTAATAGCTGAGACACAGGCAGGGTTGGAGGAACACCCGCCTTTCCACTCTGTATAAAATAGTTGTCAAAGAATAATGTTTTAAGTAAAACAGGAAATGACAGTAAAGCACATAAGCATCTCAAAAAATTCATAGTCGGGTACCTACTTGCCGCTAGATGAACAGGGGCAGCAGGTGTAAGGAAACATGCCAATGTTTCCACCCATTCTGGGAATCGAGCCACGGACCCTCTGTATGTGAGATGAATACACTACAATGCCACTAGCTAGACGCTAACTTCCTTGTATTTTACTGAATTATTCTGCCAAGCTTGCTGTTGTTTGTTTAATACACGAGAGTACGGAAATTCCCCAGACACTTCAGTATTTGTAGTAGATTGTCAGGTGTTCGATTACAATGATTATTACGGTGGATCAGTAATAATTATTACCACCTGACGTGTGTCTTATGCGCTTGATTATTGTATTCTATGGTTGGCTTATGGTCTTTGCTGTCACTTCCCGTTTTTCTTAAATTATTCCTTGACAACTGTTCTATGTGAAGTAGGGGGCTGGTGCCTTTACAACTCTGTGGTTTTGGGTAAGACTGTGTTCTGAGGGCAGCCTAATCCAGACTCCTTTTCATTTCCTTTTTTTGCACATTCTAGCCTTATATTTTTTTTTAATTGCTTGATTAAAGTCCTTGACTACTTGCCCTTGTGGCAATTATTTTTCATATCACTTACTAATATCACTGATGAAAGCTTTGATATTTTTCTCCTCAAGTACTAGCTCTTTCCATCTGACTTTTTTTCAGACAGGCAACACTCTCAGAGGAGGCTTTCCTATGCATGTAACCAAAGAGCCATGAATAATCAATGGTGCCCCTGCGAGTATTGGTGGGCTCAGAGCTGCCCAACATCCTGAAATTCACTCTCGTATTTGCCAATTTGTGGGCTAGATCTAATGCTATTAACATTCTTGTGTCTTTTGATCCAAGCAAGGGATGTCTAGCACCATGAGAGTGGACTCTTCAAAGAGCATCTGCGGAAATTCCTCAACCCTGAATGTCCCAGCAGGAACGTTGGCGTTGATAGCAGTCACTGCATAATATCTAAGAGTAGCTGTAATGTGATATTCTCATCTCCGTTGCCAATTGAACCTCCCTACTTTTTCTGCGGAAATATTCTTACATGCGTTAAATGTAACGAGTATTGGTAAAGTAATATTTATATTTCCACTGGTGTTCCCAATGGTACGACACATCCACGGAATTTCTCAGTGCATGTTTCACCATGTCAGTCTGTTAATGTTATATTCCATTGCAGTCATACGAGAATACTTTGATCTTTATTCGCAAGTTTCTCATCTAGGTCAAAGCTCAGACTCTCATTTCACTCCATGGGTTTACATATATTTCTAATTTGTTGTATAGTTTGTCTGATTCTAGTTCAGTATTTTAAGACGTAGTGAACATGCCGTCTTCCTGTGGAAAGGCTATTTAATTTGCTTGTCTTGGTGTTGTGCCTGACAATACAAAGGTAGAGTATACTGACAGTATGCAAATAAGACACACAGTGATAAGTAAAACACATGTACAACAGGTAGGTATCTTTACTGTGTAGGCGAAACGTTTCGGATTAAAGGTACTTACCGCATGTGTCTTACTTATCAACTTGTGGGTATTGTATGCCATTATCATATTCAAGACACGCAATGCGAGCTATGCTAGTTTATTGTGTAGAGGTTTCGTCCACCAGGACTTTACCACAAGAGATTGTTAAAGACTCATGAAATAGCAATCACACGATTGCAAACAAACCATACCAAGGGCGGGGATAGAACCTAGTTGGATGAATCTTATTGTAGTCAGCTGGCTCAGTGGCTAACGCGTCGGTCTGGCGTTTTATGATCACGGGTCCTATCCCCCTCCCCCTTGGTATGGATTTTAAAGACCCTAGTGGCCATATCGTCTTCACAATAAGGTGCCATGACCCGCATAATGTGTGTCTTATTCACGGGTGTTGTGGGTCACATGTTCCACTTATTTCAACCACCTGCCCCCTGTTTCACTTATTTCAACCACCTGTCCCCTGTTTCACTTATTTCAACCACCTGTCCCCTGTTTCACTTATTTCAACCACCTGCCCCCTATTTCACTTATTTCAACAACCTGCCCCCTGTTTCACTTATTTCAACCACCTGTCCCCTGTTTCACTTATTTCAACCACCTGCCCCCTGTTTCACTTATTTCAACCACCTGCCCCCTATTTCACTTATTTCAACCACCTGTCCCCTGTTTCACGTATTTCAATCACCTGCCCCTGTTTCACTTATTTAAACCACCTGCCCCTGTTTCACTTATTTCAACAACCTGCCCCCTGTTTCACTTATTTCAACCACCTGCCCCTGTTTCACTTATTTCAATCACCTGCCCCCTGTTTCACTTATTTCAACCACCTGCCCCTGTTTCACTTATTTCAACCACCTGCCCCTGTTTCACTTATTTCAACCACCTGTCCCCTGTTTCACTTATTTCAATCACCTGCCCCTGTTTCACTTATTTCAACCACCTGCCCCCTGTTTCACTTATTTCAACCACCTGTCCCCTGTTTCACTTATTTCAATCACCTGCCCCTGTTTCACTTATTTCAATCACCTGCCCCTGTTTCACTTATTTCAATCACCTGCCCCATGTTTCACTTATTTCAACCACCTGCCCCTGTTTCACTTATTTCAACCACCTGTCCCCTGTTTCACTTATTTAAATCACCTGCCCCTGTTTCACTTATTTCAACCACCTCCCCTGTTTCACTTATTTCAACCACCTGCCCCCTGTTTCACTTATTTCAACCACCTGTCCCCTGTTTCACTTATTTCAATCACCTGCCCCTGTTTCACTTATTTCAACCACCTGTCCCCTGTTTCACTTATTTCAATCACCTGCCCCCTGTTTCACTTATTTCAATCACCTGCCCCCTGTTTCACTTATTTCAACCACCTGCCCCCTGTTTCACTTATTTCAACCACCTGCCCCCTGTTTCACTTATTTCAACCACCTGTCCTCTGTTTCACTTATTTCAATCACCTGCCCCCTGTTTCACTTATTTCAACCACCTGCCCCCTGTTTCACTTATTTCAACCACCTGTCCCCTGTTTCACTTATTTCAATCACCTGCCCCCTGGTTCACTTATTTCAACCACCTGCCCCCTGTTTCACTTATTTCAACCACCTGCCCCCTGTTTCACTTATTTCAACCACCTGTCCCCTGTTTCACTTATTTCAATCACCTGCCCCCTGTTTCACTTATTTCAATCACCTGCCCCCTGTTTCACTTATTTCAACCACCTGCCCCCTGTTTCACTTATTTCAACCAGCTGTCCCCTGTTTCACTTATTTCAATCACCTGCCCCCTGTTTCACTTATTTCAACCACCTGTCCCCTGTTTCACTTATTTCAACCACCTGTCCCCTGTTTCACTTATTTCAATCACCTGCCCCCTGTTTCACTTATTTCAACCACCTGCCCCCTGTTTCACTTATTTCAACCACCTGTCCCCTGTTTCACTTATTTCAACCACCTGTCCCCTTTTTCACTTATTTCAACCACCTGCCCCCTGTTTCACTTATTTCAACCACCTGTCCCCTGTTTCACTTATTTCAATAACCTGTCCCCTGTTTCACTTATTTCAACCACCTGTCCCCTGTTTCACTTATTTCAACCACCTGCCCCTGTTTCACTTATTTCAACCACCTGTCCCCCGTTTCACTTATTTCAATCACCTGTCCCCTGTTTCACTTATTTCAACCACCTGTCCCCCGTTTCACTTATTTCAACCACCTGTCCCCTGTTTCATTATTTCAACCACCTGTCCCCTGTTTCACTTTTTCAATCACCTGTCCCCTGTTTCACTTATTTCAACCACCTGTCCCTGTTTCACTTATTTCAACCACCTGTCCCCTGTTTCACTTATTTCAACCACCTGCCCCTGTTTCACTTATTTCAACCACCTGCCCCTGTTTCACTTATTTAAATCACCTGCCCCTGTTTCACTTATTTCAACCACCTCCCCCTGTTTCACTTATTTCAACCACCTGCCCCTGTTTCACTTATTTCAACCACCTGTCCCCTGTTTCACTTATTTCAATCACCTGCCCCTGTTTCACTTATTTCAACCACCTGTCCCCTGTTTCACTTATTTCAATCACCTGCCCCTGTTTCACTTATTTCAATCACCTGCCCCTGTTTCACTTATTTCAACCACCTGCCCCCCGTTTCACTTATTTCAACCACCTGCCCCCTGTTTCACTTATTTCAACCACCTGTCCTCTGTTTCACTTATTTCAATCACCTGCCCCCTGTTTCACTTATTTCAACCACCTGCCCCTGTTTCACTTATTTCAACCACCTGTCCCTGTTTCACTTATTTCAATCACCTGCCCCTGGTTCACTTATTTCAACCACCTGCCCCTGTTTCACTTATTTCAACCACCTGCCCCTGTTTCACTTATTTCAACCACCTGTCCCCTGTTTCACTTATTTCAATCACCTGCCCCCTGTTTCACTTATTTCAATCACCTGCCCCTGTTTCACTTATTTCAACCACCTGCCCCCTGTTTCACTTATTTCAACCACCTGCCCCTGTTTCACTTATTTCAATCACCTGCCCCTGTTTCACTTATTTCAACCACCTGTCCCCTGTTTCACTTATTTCAACCACCTGTCCCCTGTTTCACTTATTTCAATCACCTGCCCCCTGTTTCACTTATTTCAACCACCTGACCCCTGTTTCACTTATTTCAACCACCTGTCCCCTGTTTCACTTATTTCAACCACCTGTCCCCTTTTCACTTATTTCAACCACCTGCCCCCTGTTTCACTTATTTCAACCACCTGTACCCTGTTTCACTTATTTCAATAACCTGTCCCCTGTTTCACTTATTTCAACCACCTGTCCCCTGTTTCACTTATTTCAACCACCTGCCCCCTGTTTCACTTATTTCAACCACCTGTCCCCTGTTTCACTTATTTCAATCACCTGTCCCCTGTTTCACTTATTTCAACCACCTGTCCCCTGTTTCACTTATTTCAACCACCTGTCCCCTGTTTCACTTATTTCAACCACCTGTCCCCTGTTTCACTTTTTTCAATCACCTGTCCCCTGTTTCACTTATTTCAACCACCTGTCCCCTGTTTCACTTATTTCAACCACCTGTCCCCTGTTTCACTTATTTCAACCACCTGCCCCCTGTTTCACTTATTTCAACCACCTGCCCCCTGTTTCACTTATTTCAACCACCTGCCCCCTGTTTCACTTATTTCAACCACCTGTCCCCTGTTCTTCGTGTTTGTGTCCCTCGTGTTGTTGTTGCATCCTCCACGACAAACTATTTGCCTCTTTGTTTTTCTTTTTATTTGTCTTTCTCTTATTTCAGTTAATGTTACTTATTGTTAATGATGTTACTGTTGCTATTGCTCCTGTTGCTGATGTTGTTGCTACTCTTGCTGTTGTTGCTATGTTATTGCTATTCCCGTTCTGTTGCTGGTGATGCTGTTGTTGTTGTTCTTGCTGCTATGGCTGTTGTTTTTGTATCTTGTTGTGTTTGTTACTGTTTTTGTACTATTGTTGTTGTTGTTGTTACTGCTGCTACTATTGTAACTACGTGTTCTATCTCTGTGTAATGAACAAAGCGTAATGGCAAGTGTTAAACAGACTCATAATGATTATTAATGCCCATGAGTGAGCTTTAACAAGTACTTAAAACAATGAGAAACAATTACAGAAAATATTGAGCATCTTGGTCACATGTAAATATTCTGAGTGGTTTCACTGCGAGAGATCTACTGACCTATGCTAGATTTCCTTTGTCCCAAGATGATGTGTACTGTGTGAGTCACCAAAGTGAACATTATGGAAGTCACCAAAGTGAACATACTGTGGGAGTCACCAAAATGAACACACAATGGGAGTCACCAAAGTGAATGTACTATAAAAGTCACCAAAGTGAATATACCGTAGTTTTTTGTAAAGTGTTATTTAGTTGGATTACTGTAGAAGAGTCAAATACGTACGATTAACATTGTGGTTTTCTTGATAGAGTTACCACGCCATGATGTGGTAGTGTTGCTGCGGTGTTGTACACGAGCAGTGTTGGTGTTCTTCATTTTTCAGGTGTATTTGTGTTCGTGTAGTAGTGTGGGAAGACTCTTCAGTTTCACCAATGTAAATTCGATTGCTAGAGGGGATAACTGAGACACATGTGCAACGCTTAGGTATCTTTATAGTAGAAACGTTTCAGTGGTTTTATCAGTCCAGTACAGAGAAAGGTGGAAGATGAGGAGGAGTTCGAGGTAATCAGTCCCTCAGCTTAGAGTCAATGTGTTCACTCCATCAGTCTTGATGGACTAGTTGCACTTGCACACATCCCTGCACAGCCTTTTGGTAGTTTCAGTGTATCAGTTTATAGTTTGAGTCTTGAGCTTGGCCAATGGTAGTCCACTTTGATATCCATGATCCGCGTCACTTTAGTTCCATCCCCAGTCAGTTGGTCTTGGTAACATTGGCTCTTTTTTACAAAACTTGCCCATAGACTTGCTCTCCTTGGTCGGCTGCTCTTAGTGGATGTCGTTTAAGAGCTGCTTATGTTCGAAGGATAATCTCCAAAACTCAAGATTGTCTGGGAAGGAGATGCTGCCTTGCTTCATTAACTTGGACGATCCACATGTTTTGTCATACACGAAAAAAAATATATTCGTCCAGTAGCTCCTTTTGACTGGTGCAAAACAGCTGCAATAGCATGTGTTGGGATGTATCCATGCTTCTTACACTGGGATGCTTGTCATGTGCTGTATCTAACATGCATTACCAAGCGAGTGTCCGCTCTCTCATGTGATCATGGCTCAATTCAACTGTCTTCTCTGTTGATGAAAGCACTAGGACCCCATGTGTACTGTACACTTCTTTGCCTTGAAATTCAGTGCTTTGTAGCCTTTTCTGCCAGCAAGTGAAAGAGCTCGGTTTTATTCTCATTAGCACGAAGGAAGCTTTTCCAGTTGTTGGACACCTTCCATGAAAGCTCAGCTCTTCTCCCAACTCCCATTTCCCTCTTCTCTCTGGTTGCCGACCTTACACTGATTTGCTTATAACCATCATACACTGTATCAATTCTGTCCACATGTTCTAGCTGATAGTGAAATATGACGTGAACACTTTCTTCGTGCAACCATAAAAAATCTGGTAGTTTCCTGGTGAGAACATTTGAACTATCACTGCACCTCCAATATTAATTCAGTCACTTGTCGCCTTGCTTCTAGTGGTTGTGCCAGTGACTCAACCTTTGTGAGCAAGTCTGCCTTGGTGCCAGGTCTCGTTTCACCAGCTTTTCAAAAGTGACGGTGGGTGATTCTCACATGTATAAAACTGTTCCAAAGTGCCTTCCCTGTACTGGTATGCAATGTATAACCTGAAAGACACATTCAAACTTCCTTCATTGTTGCCACTTGGGACTTTTGCTTCTGAGGACGTTGCTTTCCGGAGAACAACTTGAGTTTATTTTTTTATTGGTTCTTTGGTCAGCATTGTTTTATCCACAAACTGTTCTATGACGTAAAGGTTATATTGCTCCTGGCTCACTTTGTATACCTTGTACATCTTGGCTCACTTTGTATACCTTGTACATCCTGGCTCACTTTGTATACCTTGTACATCCTGGCTCACTTTGTATACCTTGTACATCCTGGCTCACTTTGTATACCTTGTACATCCTGGCTCACTTTGTATACCTTGTACATCCTGGCTCACTTTGTATACCTTGTACATCCTGGCTCACTTTGTATACCTTGTACATCCTGGCTCACTTTGTATACCTTGTACATCCTGGCTCACTTTGTATACCTTGTACATCCTGGCTCACTTTGTATACCTTGTACATCCTGGCTCACTTTGTATACCTTGTACATCCTGGCTCACTTTGTATACCTTGTACATCCTGGCTCACTTTGTATACCTTGTACATCCTTGGTCACTTTGTATACCTTGTACATCCTGGCTCACTTTGTATACCTTGTACATCCTGGCTCACTTTGTATACCTTGTACATCCTGGCTTACTTTGTATACCTTGTACATCCTGGCTTACTTTGTATACCTTGTACATCCTGGCTTACTTTGTATACCTTGTACATCCTGGCTTACTTTGTATACCTTGTACATCCTGGCTCACTTTGTATACCTTGTACATCCTGGCTTACTTTGTATACCCTGTACATCCTGGCTCACTTTGTATACCTTGTACATCCTGGCTTACTTTGTATACCTTGTACATCCTGGCTTACTTTGTATACCTTGTACATCCTGGCTTACTTTGTATACCTTGTACATCCTGGCTTACTTTGTATACCTTGTACATCACAAGTGGAAACCTTTTGAAGCTCAGTGGGTCCAGCAACCTTATCACAGAAGATACATATATTCTTTTCCTTTTCTTGTTTTAGGTATTCAGAACTGAATCTCAGTTTAACTGGACTTGGCTTCTGTGATTCATTATTCCCTTGCATGCTTTTTGAAGCTTGTCATTACTTATTTTATTTCTACAAGACTTGTATCATGCTTCATCATTTTCGTATAATGTATCTTCCAGCCTCGAATCTATATTCCAGGGTTGTGTATATACACATGCTTGCAAGGCACTGAGTTCTTGAAAGTTTATCTGATTTCGAGAAACGTATTTGTACCCAGTTCCAACATCCTTCCTATCGAATTCGCATAACAGTGCAGTGCCTCTGAAGTTTTTGCCTGCCAACGTATACATAAGTTCATCTTGTATTGACAGTCTGCTCGGAACTTGATATTATTATTAAAATCATAACTAAGCGCTATACCTCCTGCTGGCAACAGCATCTACAAGCTTGTGTTACTTTGACATTGTTAATTGTAAGCGAGTCTCTTCTAAACCACCTCCGATCCAGCAAAACACCCTGACCTGCAGCGCTGTATGACCCTAGTAGGTTTAGCGCTTTGTTTTGATTATAATAATAATCTGTCTTCATTTTATGTTTCTTGATGGTATCTGTAGCACACAAAGAGACATAGACAACTGTGAAGCTGTGTAAATTCTCTATTATTCTCGCTGTAACATTCACAAACTGCACATTCATATCTTTTATCATTTAAAAAAGAAGCTTAAGGCGAAAAAGAAATTTTGTGGCAATGCTATTAACATAATTTTCACACACTTGTGATAACATGATACAAGGAGACGGAGAACACGAGTTTATGGAACGTCACAGAGCGGTTTATATAGTGTAAGGTTCGGGTAATACTGTTTTACGCTCCACTCAGCAATATTTCACTTGTACTGAGGTGGTCAGTTTGAAATGGAGGAAACCTGAGAAAGCCAGCGACCTGTGGTAAGTAAACTGACAAGTCTGTGCTGGTAAAATGCAAAATGACTTGTGTGTAATATTTTAAATAAATAAATATTTCAAATATTATACATCCAACTTTTGTTGTGTTCAACTACTTTGCATACCTCAACGCTATATATTTAGACGCCATGATCTCTATTCTTCACTTAATAGTTCAAAAGATATATGCATTTGAAGACATTGACATTTAAATATACGTATAGGCATTTAAAGAACTCGTCCCAGGTAGCCACAAGGGGACGATGCTCACGTAGATCCACATATAAAACTAATTAATAGGATCTGTTTCTCTTTGCTAATTTTCATGTTTTAAACCCCAGGTGATCGATTTTTTTTTCATTTACTTCATTAACCTGTCCGCTACTAGTGTTGACATATGTAATGTCCGTTTACGTTTACAGTAAAAGATGACGTAGACAGGTATGTGAGGTTGGAGGTGTTTTCTATGTGAAAACACACTGAACAGTGGACAACACTGGCCACACAGTAGACTGGTTAGCCGGTGTGGGGAAATGGACCCCTAAGATATAATGTGGACTGTATTTATACTACTTTGCTTGGATGCATCCACGACTCCCCAGCCATCTCAGAAGTCGTTAGTTGATGCACACGGTCACATCCCCCACAGGGCTGTATGGGTGTATAAATGCACACATGAGTATTTTATTATTGCCTCAAAGGAGCGTATGCCATATCGCCAGTCATAAATAAAGACTGTGATGGACACTCACGTGTTTTGGGCGTATCGCCCGCGTATCACCGGGTGAATGATAAATCTGCCTAAAACAAATTATGCTTTCCTAACTGCGCAGCTGGTGGCATCTAGGTTTAAGCAGACTTACCTGGGTATTTGTATCGGACCCTTAATTCACACCCGGAGATCGCTGTCTTGATTGAAGAACGCTGCTGAAGAGTCACTGCCTAGTTAGACGAGGCAAACTCATAACTGTCTCTTTACGTTCAACAATCTCAGTCGTTTTGCAGTAGTAAGAAGCTGCGCACACTTTTGAATATACCGTGATTTTATGATTAACACTAAACACGCTGGAACAGAGTTCTTATCCGATTTCCCGACGTTAGTGGAGATTGAATAGGAGAACGGACGCGCACGACTAATGTCCTTTGTTAGGTCAAATCAGCTCGCCGCAAGCCTTCCCTCGTTGGTTATAAGTTCAATCTGCCACCCTCCTGCGCCCCGGTTTCGCTGACCTAAGCTCAATTTCAACACTTGCAAAACACTGCAACAATTTGCAATTCAAATGCTTGTGTTCTCTAAATACTTCGATCACTGGAGCACATGATTGTAAAGTCAAGTGTAGAAACTGATACAACAGTTTCCTTTAACTTTCCTGCTATGGCAAAGAGTCACATTTATATCAAATGTCTCAAACATACACTCCTTGCAACTGGTCAGGCATACGTGACTCCTGGCTCTTATCTGTTACCAATTAAACTGACCAAAAGCCAGACATGCTGTCTGGCCCTTTTCTAAGGGCCGGGCCCCTAAGGGCAGAAGGGGCATAAAGGGCTGATACCCCCCCTCTCTTGGAGAATTTTCTCCACAGCCGGATTTTTTTTTATAAATATGTTTAAAAACAATAAGGGATTTGACAGTAACTCTTAAAAATATAAGTTACACGTTTGTGATGCTCACTTATTATTATTTTATATTAAAGCAAAAGCTATTCTGGTATGGTTTATATAATGTTACCTGTCATGCTACAGATAGTTGTTCCTACTGGGTTCATTACAGAGCTTTCCTTACGTGGGAACAGATGTACCCTATGAATGGGAACAGATGTACCCTATGAATGGGAACAGATGTACCCTTCGAATGGGAACAGATGTACCCTACGAATGATTACAGGTTATCCCTAATATTTTTTTGTGTACTCTCATCACGTCTGTTGTCAGCACTGTTAGTGTGTACCCTTAGCATATATCTGCTGGCAGCTTTCTTAATGTGCTCTCTTAATTTATGTCTGCTATCAGCATTCTGTGTGTGTGTGCTCTTAGCATATATCTGTTGTCAATACTCTTAGCTTAGTTATGCTGTCAGCACTTAGTGTGTACACTCAGCGCATATCTGCTGTCAGCTGATGTATGGTATAAGAGGTGCCGGTGCCAGGCCAGAAATGGGTGCCACGGCCAGGTCATCTTGGCAGTTTCCAGAACAGCAGCCTTGGTGCCAAGAGGTTGAATCACTAGTCTGACTCAACCATTTCTTGAATCTGTCTGGCTACCATCTTGGTTTTACCATCCCTGAGTCACAAGGTACATACATACACAGTACATAACAAGTCGATACAAGGTAGAGACCAAATAAACACAATGTAGATGTAAAGTAGACATTAAAGAAACAAGGCAGATACAGGGTAGACACAAGGTATATATAAGATAGATACACAGTAGACAAAGTAGACATAAGGTTAATACAATGTAGAGTATTGCCCTCATATCTAAGTGTTTTATCTTACAATTGTTTTCTTCCCCACAGGCTGGCCAGCAGACCCTTCCCGTACAGAAGCATGGTTAACGTGTAATGGTGAGTCCTCTTATATTGATAAGTCAGTTCTCTTGATGGTTATGAGTCCACTTTGTCTGTGGTAGTGAGTCTTTGTGGTGGTGAGTCCTCTTTGTGTGTGGTAGTGAGTCTGTTGTGGTGAGTCCTCTTTGTATGTGGTAGTGAGTCTGTTGTGGTGAGTCCTCTTTGTATGTGGTAGTGAGTCGTCTCTGTCGCAGTGAGTTTTGGACTGTAAAATAACGATATAAACTATATGTATAGAAGCGACACAGTTAATAGTCACAGGGAGAAGTAGGACTTTATGTGAAAGATACTTTTTTTTGCACAGAATTGTAGAATTCATCAAATGATATAGTAGAACTTATAGGTATTAAAGTGGAAAATAGGAATCTAGAAATTATCTTTGTATATAAACCACAGTCAGCAGTGGCTGAGGAATTCACTGATCAGATAAAGAAGATATATGACTGACTTGAAAGGCTTGAAAACCCCACACCAAATATTATCCTCCTTGGAGATTTTAATCTCCCAAATGTAAGATGGAAGATGTTTAATCAGAGCATTGTACTACAAATAATGGCTGGAAGCACGCAAGCTCAACAGGTACATACCCGGAAGCTTATGGAGCTGAGTGAAAAGTTTGTATTAAACCTAGAGATTAGAGAACCCACTAGAAATGAACCTTTACTGGATTTAATCTTCATAGATAACTATGAACTAATCAGACACAACAATAACAAAATCAATATACTCCGATCAAAACATTATATAAGTACAAGCAAACATAAACGCAGGGGTGGGGAAGTCCAGTAGTAATGTACGAGAAGGAATGTTCAGTAAATTTAGCTACAACAATCACAGAAATGACTGGGACAAAATTAACAAAGAACTATCCGACATATCCTGGTTAACAGTCATGGTCACCTAAAATCTTAACCAGTGCCTGGAAAAGCTGAACACAGAAGCGTACAAGGTCTGCATCAAATATGTACCATTGAGAAAAACATAGAATTGTTTAAAAATGTGAGTAATGTGAGGAAAGATAATCTTAGCAGAGAGATCACCGAGGTAGAACAAAAATTTCAGCTGTTCTACTAGACAGAAAAAACACAAAGGGAACAAAGAGTTATCCAAGATATTGAAAAATATATATATTTCTAAACATTCAAAAATCCAAGCTAAGAACTACCTGTAAAATTGGACCATTAATCACAGATTTATACACAGATGATGAACAGGAAATGAGCGAAAATGACGGATGATACCAAAATATGCATGAAAATCATCACGGTAGAACACACGGAAAAATTGCAAGACGTAAGCAGGGTTTTCCAGTGGGCAGTAGAGAACATGACGTTCACTGGTGATAAGTTCCATGACTCACGAAATCGTAATGACACGATTGCAAACAAACCATACCACGGGTTGGGTTCTCTGACCGCGGGTTCGAACCCCACCCGTGGTATGGTTTGATAAGTTCCAGCTGCTTAGGTATGGAAAGAATGAAAAACTCTAAAAGGATATTGTATACAAAACCCAAGATCGTCAAAGGGAAAAAAAGGAAAACGTGAAAGTCCTGGGAGTAATTATGTTGGCTGACCTTTCTTTCAAAGAACACAATAAGGCAAATGTCACGACAGCCAGGAAAATGACGGGATGGATAATGAGAACTTTCAGAGCAAGGGAAACAATTCCAATGGTGACACAATTCAAATCGCTTGTGCTTTCTTATTTAGAGTATTGTTTAGCGTTGCCGGCCTCCCTCAGGCTTTGGGAAATATCATAGTTGGAACATACAAAAATCATTTACAGTCCGCATACAGCTACTAAAGTATTTAAATTACTGGTAAAACCTCAAAGTTCTAAAAATGTACTCATTTGAGAGGAGGAGAGATACATGATAATATATAAGTGGAAAGTACTTGAGGGCCTACTCTCAAATCTTCACACTGCCGTAACATACTAGAGTGAGATATGGGAGGAAGTGTAAAATAAACCCAGTGAAAAGAAGGGACGCCGTGAGCACAAGAAGAGAATATATTATGAATATACGTGGTTCTAGACGATACCAGAAGCACTCCTGGAACTAGTGGAAAAGTTTTCAAGAAGTAGCGTACTCGGCTCATATCTTCTGACCCTGTTCACCTAGCACTAAGTAGGTACCTGGGTGTTAGTCAATTGTTGTGGGTCGCATCCCAGCGAGTGGATTATAATATACTTTAGTTAGGGTCGAGCTTTAAAATGATCTGAGGTAGGATAACAGGCCTTAGCCTGTAAAACTGATATGTGTAAAAAAAGTATCTCCAAGTGCTAGATCAACCAGGCTGTGATGGATATGTGGGCCAGCGAGAGCCGCCAGGAGCAACAGTCTGGTTGACCAGGGAAGCACCAGGCAAGCCTGATCCAGGGTCTGGCTCCGGGAGTAGAAAAACTCTTGAAGATATGTCAGAGATAAGGTACTGGTTTGAGTCCTGCCTGTGGGGGTATAATATTGTCCCTGGTGTAAGTCCTCCCTGGTGTGAGCCCTCCCTGGTATGAGTCCTCCCTGGTGTGAGTCCCTGGGCGAGTCCTCCCTGGAGAAAGTCCTCCTGGTGTGAGCCCTCCCTGGTATGGTCTCCCTGGGAGAGTATCCTGGTTTTGAGTCCTCCTGGTGTGAGTCCTCCTGGTATAGTCTCCCTGGTGCAAGTTCCTGGTGTGAGTCCTCCCTGGTATGAGTCCTCCCTGGTGTGAGTTTTCCCTGGTGTGAGTCCTCCCTGGTGTGAGTCCTCCCTGGTGCGAGTTTCCCTGGTGTGAGTCCCCTGGTGTGAGTCCTCCCTGGTGTGAGTCCTCCTGGTGTGAGTTCCTGGTGTGAGTCCTGGCAGTACTGGTAGTATCCTTCACGTCACCTCACACAGTGTTGCCAGCTTCCTTACCCTCCCTCCTCTCGGCTTCTCCACCATCTCTCAATTTTCTTCCCAGGTCCTCCTTAGGATAATAAAATGTAGGCTGGTGGAGCCCCAGCGACCTGGACACTCTAGGCTCATCATCGCCTCACTCGCTGTACGGAATGTCACCTTTAATGTACCCTGTGGGTTAGCCTCTTCCTGCCTTGTCTCTCACTGATTTTGCTACAGGTTGAATTTCAGTGACTTG
>WNWK01004883.1:0-80000 GCA_009830355.1 Cherax destructor
GGGCAGCAAGGTGGCATCAGAACCAAGGGAGCGTTTGTTTTACAAAATTCGTATAACAAAATCTATGTCACGAACTCATAGCACAAATGCTTTACAGATAATAAAATCAATATAAAGTTATACACGAAGCATAGTTTTTTTGTGGTCCGAAGTCGGAGTTGAAAGTCCGAACGTTTGTTCGGATGCACCACACGCCAGCCAGAGTAGACTCCGTGGGCACTGGTGATGATCCGTGGGCACTTGTGATGATCCGTGGGTACTGGTGATGATCCTTGGGACTGGTGATGATCCATGGGCACTGGTGATGATCCGTGGGCACTTGTGATGATCTGTGGGTACTGGTGATGATCGTTGGGTACTGGTGATGATCCATGGGCACTGGAGATGATCCATGGTCACTGGTGATGATCCGTGGGTACTTATGAAGATTCGTGGGCACTGGTGATGATCCATGGGCCCTGGTGATGATCCGTGGGTACTGGTGTGATCCGTGTTGGTGACTGGTAGGTGTTTCCGTGGGTACTGGTAGTGATCGAGTGCTGGTGATGATCCTGGGACTGGTGTGATCCGTGGGTACTGGTAGTGATCATGATTACTGTGATGATCCGTGGGTACTGGTGATGATCCGTGGGTACTGGTAGTGATCAGTGATTACTGGTGATGATCCGTGGGTACTGGTGATGATCCGTGGGTACTGGTGGTGATCAGTGATTACTGGTGATGATCCGTGGGTACTGGTGATGATCCGTGGGTACTGGTAGTGATCAGTATTATGTGATCCGTGGGTACTGGTGATGATCCGTGGGTACTGGTAGTGATCAGTGATTACTGGTGATGATCCGTGGGTACTGGTGATGATCCGTGGGTACTGGTAGTGATCAGTGATTACTGGTGATGATCCGTGGGCACTGGTGATGATCCGTGGGTACTGCTGATGATCCATGGAGACTGGTGATGATCCAAGAGCCAAGGCACAAGGTTTGTAAGCAATGTAAGTCACCTTCAGTCTCGTAATGTTGAATAAATTGGTTTACTGTTATTTTTTTTTTAAATACATTCGTTTGTTTATAGTTTTAGATTAGTTTAGAATTTGAAGTAAATCTAGTACCAAGAAAGAGGTGTGTTGGTATGTGGGGGGACGGGGGGCACTTTTGATAAGGCCTGGGATCCAAGGGGGCGGCAACATGAAAAAGAATGGGAACCTCTGATTTACACGGAGGACTGAACATCTGTCAAGACTAAATGACTGATTAGCTCAGACTATTTTTTTGTCTTCCATCGTCTACAGAAGATTCCTCAAGGTTGAGGGACTGATCACCTCAAACTTCTACATCAAGTCTTCCACAGTCTCAAACCTAAACTAATCAAGCCTAAACTAACCTTAACTAACTTAAACCACATGACCTGACTCTATGGGGTCTCTGCAAGACCTGACTCTACGGGGTCTCTACAAGACCTGACTCTACAGGGGTCTCTACAAGACCTGACTCTACAGGGGTCTCTACAAGACCTGACTCTACGGGAAGTCTCTACAAAGACCTGACTCTACGGGGTCTCTACAAGACCTGACTCTACGGGGTCTCTACAAGACCTGACTCTACGGGGTCTCTACAAGACCTGACTCTACGGGGTCTCTACAAGACCTGACTCTACGGGGTCTCTACAAGACCTGACTCTACGGGGTCTCTACAAGACCTGACTCTACGGGGTCTCTAGCAAGACCTGACTCTACGGGGTCTCTACATGACCTGACTCTACGGGGTCTCTACAAGACCTGACTCTACTTGACTCTTCATTGTTTATGTAGATTCTCTATGGAAAGTCACAAATTGATGTATTAAAAGTGCTGGAAATCACATGCGCGAAACGTCTTCCAGGAGTTGCACCAACTTAGTGGTTTCCGTCACTTTTACCCTCAAAGTTGATGTCATTTACAGCCTTCTAATTACCATAGACTTTATAAAGCTCAATTTAAAGTGAAAAGTTGAATCTCTTAATCAATTCTAGGCTAAAATACCTACGACTCTTCTTGAGAGATAATGCAAGGAAAGCAATTGTGTAGTGCTGAAATGTCATGCAAAATCTTCCAGAAGTAACAAAATATATTTCATGTGTTTTATTATTAAATTGATGTATTTAAACCTTCTAAAATATATTTGTTGATAAGCTAAATTAAAGTGAAAAGTTGAATTTTAATATTTTGGTAAATATTAACTTTCTTAACAAAAAATGAAAAAATTATTTAAATGTCAAAAAATCATTTAGAAACGACTAAAAAATATTCTTCATTGTATTTTTATTAATTATGTGTAAATTGTCAAAATATATTTGTTAGTTGGTGATAGTGTTGTTGTTAATAGGTAGGTAAGTTTTCTAAGTTGTTTGGTACAAAATTATTAATTTTTACATTAACATAATGATATCTTTAAACGATAAGAAAATTTTATAAAGGACAATATTAAATGAGTTCTTACTAATAAGTATTGTTTTTATATTCATACTAGTGGTGGTAGTGTCAGTGGTGATAGTAGTGGTGATAGTGGTTGTTAGTGGTGGTAGTGGTTAACGTGGAAGGTAGTGCATGTGGAGTGAATGATGTGGTGATGTGGCAGTAAATGATGGCAGGAGGGGAGGGATGGATGGTGATGGAGGTTATGGCACCATAGTGGTGAAAGCATCGGGGTGAGGGAAAGGGTAATGAGAGAGAGAGAGAGAGAGAGAGAGAGAGAGAGAGAGAGAGAGAGAGAGAGACAGACAGACAGACAGAGACAGAGACATTACCACCAACACCAACAGTATTATCACCATTACAATACACAAATAACCCATACGTAGGAGAGAGAGAATATTACGACGTTTCGCCCCAACTCTGACCATTTACAAGTCACAGTGTGCATTTAAATAGTACAAGTCGGACCGAAACGTCGCCATAAGCTCCTATGTGAGGGCTATTTGTGTATTGTTCCAGTCACGGTATTGTTCCATTTTGTTCACCATTACCACATAGAGGTGAACATGAGATGCACAATAAACTAGCCACCGATAAATACATGATAGGAACATAGAGAGCGTTAAACTACAATTAAATGCATTATGGAGTACAGGAGAGAGATAGAGGCTCTTAAAACCATAAGTGATATTGATAAACATAATAATACTTTTCTAGTCAAAAACTTGAGCCAATAGATTTCCTAGTATCGGGTCTTTGATCAGAGGAGACGGAAAATACACTGACGATTCTAAAGGATAGAAATACTTAAGTCTTAATTCAACTCAGTGTTTATTTCAGACATCTCCATATAAACTGACGTAACCCGAACCTGGCTTGACTTCGAAGAAGTCAGTGGTTGCATGCCCGTGCACTCTGCCCAAGGCCAAGACTCGTAGATCTTCATGTTCGTCAAGAATTGCAAGAAATTGTTATCACGTACCTTAAATATTCTCTGGGCAAGGAGCCTCGAGTCCTCACACTCTCATTGACATCCTGTGATATTACCCCACTCCACAAAGTTAGTACCCCACTCCACAAAGTTAGTACCCCACTCCACAAAGTTAGTACCCCACTCCACAAAGTTAGTACCCCACTCCACAAAGTTAGTACCCCACTCCACAAAGTTAGTACCCCACTCCACAAAGTTAGTACCCCACTCCACAAAGTTAGTACCCACTCCACAAAGTTAGTACCCACTCCAAAGTAGTACCCCACTCCACACAGTTATACCCACTCCACAAAGTTAGTACCCCACTCCACAAAGTTAGTACCCCACTCCACAAAGTTAGTACCCCACTCCACAAAGTTAGTACCCCACTCCACAAAGTTAGTACCCCACTCCACAAAGTTAGTACCCCACTCCACAAAGTTAGTACCCCACTCCACAAAGTTAGTACCCACTCCACAGTTAGTACCCCTACTACCATGGAAATTAAATGTGCACCCTGATCTTTATTACAGATGTTTCGTCCAGATGTTGGACATGTGTCTTAATATTCGTCTTGTCAGTATTCTATTCCATTAATATAACCGATTGTGCTGATTTACCCCATTATCAAAAAACAACATTTCTAATCGCATGTATTCCCAGCAACTGCACAACCCTTCAATGGCCCCTGCTATTACTAGATGGTCTGAGATACACTGGGAGACTATTATGAGATGGTCTGAGATACACGGGAGACATTATGAGATGGTCTGAGAATACTGGGAGACTATTTGAGATGGTCTAGATACACTGGGAGACTATTATAGATGGTCTGAGATCACTGGGAGACTATTCATAGATGGTCCGCACTTAGATATAGAGATGTCTGAGTACCTACATTGGATCAAAATAACTGAACATGAATTCTGAATAGCATGATATTCATGCAACTGAACACAGGAGTCACCTTCAATGGCCCCTGCTATTACTAGATGGTCTGAGATACACTGGGAGACTATTATGAGATGGTCTGAGATACACTGTGAGACCATTATGAGATGGTCTGAGATACACTGGGAGACTATTATGAGATGGTCTGAGATACACTGGGAGACTATTATGAGATGGTCTGAGATACACTGGGAGACTAACAAAACATAGATGAAGTGCACACAAGTTTTGCAAAAGGCTTCGACAAGTGAGATTATGAGGTAACTGGGCACAAAATACTTGCAAAAAGGAATAATTGGAAAGGTAGGCAGGTGAATATTTCATGCCATAACAGTGAAATCAGGGGCTGCCACCTTCAAGGCACTGTACTCGCCCCACTTTCCTTTCTCATTCTCAAATGTGACTTAGATGGGGACATAAACCGTAGCCCTGAATCATCCTGTACAGGTGATTAGCCCTGAATCCATCCTGTACAGGTGATTAGCCCTGAATCATCCTGTACAGGTGATTCTGAAATCTGCCCGGGGGAGAGGGTAACCTCCAGAAGCGACTACAGGTAACCTGGACCACTACAACTACCAGGACCACTACAACTACCAGGACCACTACAATTACCAGGACCACAACAACTACCAGGACCAACACAACTACCAGGATCAAACATCTACCAGTACCACCACAACTACCGGACCTCCACAACTAACAGGACAACCACAACTACCGGGACCACCACAACTACCGGGACCACCACAACTACCAGGACCACCACAACTACCGGGACCACCACAACTACCAGGACCACCACAACTACCGGGACCACCACAACTACCGGGACCACCACAACTACCGGGACCACCACAACTACCAGGACCACCACAACTACCAGGGCCACCACAACTACCAGGACCACCACAACTACCAGGACCACCACAACTACCAGGACCACCACAACTACCAGGACCACCACAACTACCAGTACCACCACAACTACCAGTACCGCCACAACTACCAGGACCGCCACACTACCAGGACCACCACAACTACCAGGGCCACGAAAACTACCAGGACCACCACAACTAATGTGCCACAACTAACAGGACCACTACAACTACCAGGACCACCATCACTACCAGGGCCACCATCACTATCAGGACCACCATCACTACCAGGACCACCACAACTACCAGGACCACCACAACTACCAGGACCAACACAACTACCAGTACCACCACAACTACGAACACCACAACTACCAGGACCACCACAAATACAAACACCATAACTACCAGGACCACCACAAATACAAACACCACAACTACCAGGACCACCATCACTACGAGGACCATCACTACCAGGACCACCACAACTACCAGGACCACCACAACTACCAGGACCACCACAACTACCAGGACCACCACAACTACCAGTACCAACACAACTACCAGGACCACCATCACTACCAGGACCACACCAACTACAAACACCACAACTACCAGGACTACCATCACTACCAGGACCCTCACTACCAGGACCACCATCACTACCAGGACCACCACAACTACCAGTACCAGCACAACTAGCAGGACCACCATCATTACCAGGACCACCACAACTACCAGGACCACCACAACTACCAGGACCACCACAACTACCAGGACCACCACAACCAGGCACATACCAGACCCCACAACTATCAGGACCACCAACTACCAGACCACCACAACTACCAGGACCACACTACCAGGACCACACAACTACCAGGACCACCACAACTACCAGTACCACCACAACTACCAGTACCGACAACTACAGACCACAACTACCAGGACCCCACAGCTACCAGGACCACCACAACTACCAGGCCACAAACTACCAGGCCACAACTACAGGCCACAAACTAGCAGGACCACAAACTACAGGACCACCACAACTAAGGCCACAACTAACAGGACCACACAACTACCAGGACCACCACACTAGCCACACAGGACCACCACACTAGCCACACAGGACCACCACACTAGCCACACAGGACCACCACAACTAGCAGGACCACACAACTACCAGGACCACCACAACAAGAACACCACAACTACGGACCACCACAAATACAAACACCACAACTACCAGGACCACCACAAATACAAACACCACAACTACCAGGACCACCACAAATACAAACACCACAACTACCAGGACCATCCACATACTACCAGGACCACCACAACTACCAGTACCAACACAACTACCAGGACCACCACAACTACCAGGACCACCACAACTAGTAGGACCACCACAACTACCAGGACCACTACAACTACCAGTACCAACACATCTACCAGGACCACCATCACTACCAGGACCACCACACTACACACCACAACTACCAGGACCACCATCACTACCAGGACACACAACTACCAGGACCACATACAACACCACTACCAGACACAACTACCAGGGCCACCATCACTATCAGGACCACCATCACTACCAGGACCACCACAACTACCAGGACCACCACAACTACCAGGACCACACAACTAGCAGGACCACCACAACTACGACCACCACAACTACCAGGACACCACCACAACTACCAGGACCACCACAATACAACACCACAACTACCAGGACCACCATCACTACGAGGACCATCACTCAGGACCACCACAACTAGCAGGACCACCACAACTACCAGGACCACCACAACTACCAGGACCACCACAACTAGCAGGACCACCACAACTAGCAGGACCACCACAACTAGCAGGACCACCACAACTACCAGGACCACTACAACTACCAGTACCAACACATCTACCAGGACCACCATCACTACCAGGACCACCATCACTACCAGGACCACCACAACTACAAACACCACAACTACCAGGACCACCATCACTACCAGGATCACCATCACTACCAGGACCACCACAACTACCAGGACCACCACAACTAAGGACCACCACAACTACCAACCCCAACTACCAGTACCCATCTCCAGGACTCACCTACTCGGAAACCCCCCCAGGACCACAACAACTACTCAGGAAAAAGGACCCGAATACCAAACAGATGCAGAACCGTCACTCCACTAAATGATGATGGTTACTACAGGTGCATGCAGGACTCTCATGGAGATGGATGAGTCTGGTTACTCACAGTCTTGCCATCTAGACCTCTCCTCCTCTTCTTCCTCCTCTTCCTTTTCTTTCTTCCTCCTCCTCTTCCTCCTCCTCTTCCTCCTTCTCTTTCTTCCTCCTCCTAGTTATCCTTCATCATTCATTCTCCTGCTGCCTCCTATTCTCATTCCCATCTCCATCTCTCATTCTTCTCCCTCTGGTCATTCCTCTCTCATTTCCATTCGTCTCTCTTCCAGTCCTCTTTCATTCTTTCTCTTCTTTTTACTATCATCTTTATTATTTATTGTCTTCCCTTCTACTGTCTATCATTATTCATTATTTTCCTCTTCTCCTTTACTTCCCTTTCCTTCACTTTCGTTATTTTTCCTTCTTTCTTCGTTTTCAAGTATTTCAGTTATTTTCATTTTAATTCATACTAAAAATTATGTGAGTGTAGTTATACGTAACACCTCCAGCAGCACCACCAGTAGCACCACAAGTAACACCAGTAGCATCACCAGTAGTACCACCAGTAGTACCACCAGTAACACTACCAGCAGCACCACCAGTAGTACCACCAGCAGCACCACCAGTAGTACCACCAGCAGCACCACCAGTAGTACCACCAGCAGCACCACCAGTAGTACCTCCAGCAGCACCACCAGTAGTACCACCAGCAGCACCACCAGTAGTACCAGCAGTAACACTACCAGTAGCACCAGCAGTAGCGCCACAGTAGCACCACAGTAGCACCACCAGCAGCAGTCACCAGTAGTGCACCAAGCCCAGTAGTACACCACCAGAGTACCACCAGTACCTACCAGTAGCATCACCAGTAGTACCACCAGTAGCACCACCAGTAGCACCACCAGTAGTACCACCAGTAACACTACCAGTAGCATCACCAGTAGTACCACCAGTAGTACCACCAGTAACACTACCAGTAGTACCACCAGTAGTACCACCAGTCAGCACCAGAGCATCACGCAGAGTGCCACCAGGTAGCACCACCAGTAGCACCAGCACAGTCAACACCAGTAGCATCACCAGTAGTACCACCAGTAGCCTCCAGTAGCACCACCAACGTAGTACCACCAGAGTACCACCAGTAAGTCACTACAGTAGCACACCAGTAGCACACCAGCGCAGCTAGCCACCAACAGTAGCACCAGAGACACCAGTAGCACACCAGCGTGCACCACCAGCAGTAGCACCACTCAGCACAGACACCAGAAGCAGTCCCCCAGCAGTACACACAGCAGTACCACCAGCAGTAGCACCACCAGCAGCAGTACCACCAGCGAAGCAGGGTACACCAGCAGTAGCACACCAGCAGCAGTACCACCAGCAGCGTACACCACAGTGCACCAGCCCGTAGCACCACCAGTAGTACCACCAGTAACACTACCAGTAGCATCACCAGTAGTGCCACAAGTAGCACCACCAGTAGTAGCACCACCAGTAGTAGCACCAGCAGCAGCACCACCAGAAGCAGTAACACAAGCAGTACCACCAGCAGTAGCACCACCACCAGCAGTACCACCAGCAGCAGTACCACCAGCAGTAGCAACACCAGCAGCAGTACCACCAGCAGTAACACAAGCAGTAGCACCAGCAGTAGCAACACCAGCAGCAGTACCACCAGCAGCAGTACCACCAGCAGCAGTACCACCAGCAGCAGTACCACCAGCAGTAGCACCACCAGCAGCAGTACCACCAGCCGTAGCACCACCACCAGCAGCACCACCACCAGCAGCACCACCACCAGCAGTAGCACCAGCAGAAACACCAGCTGTAGCACCAGCAGTAGCACCACCAGTAGCACTAACACCACTTTCACTACTACAACAACCAACTAACACACTATCAAAATACACCTCCATCAAAAGCCACCATCACCACCACCACCACCAAAAGAATCGCCACTACCACCACCACTACTACTACCACTACTACCACTACTACTACCACTACCACCACTACCACTACTACTACCACCACTACTACTACCACTACCACCACTACCACTACCACCACCAATATCACTACCACCACCAATACCACTACTACTACTACAACCACCACCACTACCACTACAACTACCACAACCACCACCACTATAACTACCACAACCACCACCACTATAACTACCACTACCACAACCACCACCACTATAACTACCACAACCACCACCAATACCACTACAACTACCACAACCACCACCAATACCACTACAACTACCACAACCACCACCAATACCACTACAACTACCACAACCACCACCATTACCACTACAACTACCACCACCACCACCACTCTCACCCACCACCAGATTTACTCCACACAAACATAAATATAACTCCCTCAGGTCGTCCCCTTGCTGCCCCCATAACAACCCCCCTTACCATCCCCTTATTAATAGTTTCTATTAATGGCTTTTAATGAATGGATAATAACCCCCTCCCCCTCCCTCCCCCCGACACACATCAACAATTGGTGAGATAAATGAAAGCTATAATTTCGACGGAGTTATTTTAGCTGTCGTTTCTCTGTTGTTTTTCTTGGGGATATATTACTGGAGATTTGCTTTCTCCAGCAAATGTTAAGGTCCTGCTTGCAACTTTCCTTGTGTGTGTGTACTCGCCTAGTTGTGGTTGCAGGGGTCGAGTCACAGCTCCTGGCGCCGCCTCTTCGCTGGCCGCTACTACGTAGATCGCTCTGCTCCAAGAGCTTTATCAAACCTCTTCTTAAAGCTTTGTATGGATCCTGCCTCCACTATATCACTTCCCAGACTGTTCCACTTACTGACAACTCTGTGACTGAAGAAATACTTCCTAACATCCCTGTGATTCATCTGAGTCTTCAACTTCCAACTGTGTCCCCTTGTTGCTGTGTCCCATCTCTGGAACATTCTGTCTCTGTCCACTTTGTCGATTCCTCTCAGTATTTTATATGTCGTTATCATATCCCTTCTATCTCTCCTGTCCTCCAGTTTCGTCAGATTAATTTCTCTTAACCTCTCATCGTAGGACATACCCCTTATCTCCGGGACTAGTCTTGTTGCAAACCTTTGCACTTTCTAGTTTCCTTACGTGCTTGGCTAAGTGTGGGTTCCAAACTGATGCTGTATTCTTCAGTGTGATCCTAATATACATGGCGTACAGTCTTGAATGATTCCTTACTCAGGTGTTGAAACGCTATTCTCAGGTTACCAGGCACCTTATGCTGCAGCAGTTATCTGGCTGATGTGCGCCTCAGATGTGCCCGGTATTACACTCACCCCAAGATCCTTTTCCTTGAGTGAGGTTTGTAGTCTTTGGCCTTCTAGCCTGTACTCTGTCTGCGGTCTTCTTTGCCCTTCCCCGATCTTCATGACTTTGAACTTGGTGGGGTTGAACTCCAGGAACAAGTTGTTGGACCAGGGTTGCAGCCTGTTCACATCCCTCTGTAGTGATACCTGATCCTCATCCACTTGTATTCTCCTCATTAACTTCACATCGTCTGCAAACAGGGACTCTTCTGAATATATTCATTCTGTCATGTCATTCACATATACCAGAAACAGTGTAGACAGCCTGTACTGTCTGCATAGACAGCCTATGCTGTCTACCAGCTGAGTTCATGTTTTGCGCCATGCTCGTGCTGCCACCTATAGGCCCATACCCAATTCAGTTAGCCCCACCATGTTCCTTTCTCACTCAGCCTTGACTCAGTCAACAGGCCTACTCTTCTCTCCCTCGCAGGCACATGGCCCTCCCGGGCCATGTGCCCAAACACACTGCCTGTGTACCCTTACGATTTGCAAATAAAGTAAGAAGCCTCCGAAGAGCGTGTCATTGCAACCACCGCCTTTGCAGCAGGACGACGCAACAACCATAGAAAACAACAGCATTGACCCTAGACTGACCCTTGTGTGTGTACTCACCTATTTGTACTCGCCTAATTCTGGTTGGAGGGGTCAAGTCACAGCTCCTGGTGTGTGTGTGTGTGTATGTGTCTCCATTATTTATTTCTCGCCTCACTTCTCGTTGTGTATTTTGTCCAGTAGTCATTGTGGGTCTCTCATGTTTTTATATACTGTCCTGAATGACTCTTGACTTTCCTGAAAGCTGATGTTAGATTTACCAGACGTGCATTTATGGCTGTTTTTTTTTCCTCAGCTGATTTGTTCCTCGGGTGGTATACTCGGTACTATGCTCACCCCGAGGGCTGTACCTCAGGTGATATGCTTGGTATTATGCTCACGTTGAGGGCTATACCTCTGGTGATATGCTTGGTATTATGCTCACCCCGAGGGCTATCTCCATGAAAGAGGTTTGCACTTTGTACCCCGAGGATATATTCCATTTCTAGTCTGCTATTCCCTAATCTCATTTTCAAATTCCTTGCATTTACTGGGGTTGAAATTTAATAACCACTTCTCAGACTACTACTGCAGCTTGTCCAGGTCCATTTGTAAGTTTTTTCCTGTCCTTTGTTATTATGTTTCTCTCTGATTTCACACCTGTGATCAGGTTTACATCAAATTCAATTTCTTCCAGCGTATCGTTCACTTCCCAGAGAAAGAACAGGTTCCAGTGCTGATCCTTGTGGAACCCCACTTGTTACACTTGTCCATCTTGATGCCTCCTGGAGAATCATACTTTTTCCCCCCCTTCCTCTTAGGAGTTTGTTTATCAACTGCAGTGCCCTTCTTGTTACTCCTGCCTACTCCTTTAACTCTGCATCAATCTCTCTCCCTCCCTCTCTCCAGATTTTTCTGTATTGTGCTGAGTGTCCAATTCGAATCTCAATCTCTCTCTATCTATCTATCTATCATCCCTCCCTCTCTCTCCCTCCCTCAGCACTGACCCTGGCTACCAAACTGACAGGTCAGTAATGGACAGTTTATGTAAATTCCCAACTAGTTCAACTCCCTCCCAATTGTCTTTCCATCTATATATCTGTGTTTATCAACATTAAATCACTGCTAACTGCAAACTCTAATTACTTTATTGCACTCAGTGTAGAGGGCCAGTGTGATTACTTTGAGGGCCAGTGTGATTACTTTGAGGGCCATTGTGATTACTTTGAGGGCCATTGTGATTACTTTGAGGGCCAGTGTGATTACTTTGAGGGCCAGTGTGATTACTTTGAGGGCCAGTGTGATTACTTTGAGGGCCAGTGTGATTACTTTGAGGGCCAGTGTGATTACTTTGAGGGCCAGTGTGATTACTTTGAGGGCCAGTGTGATTACTTTGAGGGTCAGTGTGATTACTTTGAAGGTCAGTGTGATTACTTTGTTGGTGAGTATGATTACTTAAGACAAAGCAAATACACTAAAATTTCTCACTAATTATTTAATAAATTATTATTCTTGTTATTATGATTATTATTATTATTATTATTATTATTATTATATTTTTAATAAACTGGCTGTTCCCACTTAGGGTGACCCGATAAAAGAATCAACACTTTTACCATCACTCACTCCATCACTGTCTTTCCAGAAACGCTGACATCACAGGTCAAATAACCCTCAGAACTGTGACATTCCCACCTATCCTGCAGAACGCGGGTACGGTACTTCCCACCTCCACGACTCAAGGCTAATTGGTTTCCCTGAATCTCACACTCCAACAGCACATCAAGTCATTAAATTAGTTTGTCTCCACTCCCATCAAACACACTACACAAGACTGTTGGATGCCCAAGCTCTCACATTCAAAAACTTCCCATACCCTTTCCCTACAGCCCTTCTTGGAATGACACCTGCCTCTCCTTCCCTCCATCCCAGATTTATATGCCCTCCTAGTTATCCTATTTTTCTCCATCCATTCTAAATATCTTAACCATCTCAACAATCCCTCTGCAGCCCTCTGGATAATACTTTTAGTAACCCTACACCTCCTAACCTCCAAGATATGGATTCTCTCCATTATATTCCCACCACACATTGCCCTCAGACATGAGATCTCCACTGCCTCCAGCCTTCTCCTTGTTGCAACATTCACAACTCATGTCTCACACCCATATAAGAGCGTTGGTATATCTATACTCTCATACATTCCCCTCTTTGCTTCCACGGATAAAGTTTTGTCTCCACAGACTCCTCAGTGCACCACTCACCTTTTTCCCCTCATCAATTCTATGATTCATCTCATCCTTCATAGACCCATCTGCTGACACGTCCACTCCCAAATATCTGAATACATTCACCTCCTCCATACTCTCTCCCTCCAATCTGATATCCAATCTTTCGTCACCTAATCTTTTTGTTATCCTCATCACCTTACTCTTTTCATATATATATATATATATATGACATCCTTATATCACTATGGTTCATCTGCCTTCTTAATCCTGTTCCTCTTGATTCTGGTCCTCTTGATTCTGGGTCCTCTTGATTGGTCCTCTAGATTCTGGTACTCTTGATTCTGAGTACTCTTGATTCTAGGTCATTTTTCCGATTCTAGGTCATTTTTCCATTCTAGGTCATTTTGATTCTAGGTCATTTTGATTCTAGGTCCTCTTGATTCTGGTCCTCTTGATCCTGGTCCTCTTGATCCTGGTCCTCTTGATCCTGGTCCTCTTGATCCTGGTCCTCTTGATCCTGGTCCTCTTGATCCTGGTCCTCTTGATCTTCGTCCTCTTGATTCAATCGATCTGTCACTCAACATTTTGTTTGTAGTAATCATGTCTCCCCATGACTTTCCTCTTGAAGTCACCAGGTTTAGTTCCTGTGTGTTTTCATCTGTGTATGTGTGTACTCACCTATTTGTGGTTGCATGGGTCGAGTCATAGCTCCTAGCCCCGCCTCTTCACTGATTGCTCCTAGGTCCTCTCTCTCCCTGCTCCATGAGCTTTATCAAACCTCGTCTTAAAACTATGTATGGTTCCTGCCTCCACTATGTCACTTTCTAGGCTATTCCACTTCCTGACAACTCTATGACTGAAGAAATACTTCCTAACATCCCTTTGACTCATCTGAGTCTTCAACTTCCAATTGTTTCTGTGTCCCATCTCTGGAACATCCTGTCTCTGTCCACCTTGTCAATTCCTCGCAGTATTTTGTATGTCGTTATCATGTCTCCTCTGACCCTCTGTGTGTTGCTGTGTGTGTGTGTGTGTGTAAAATACACCAGTCTTCTGGGTAATTCTAAGCAACAGTGTAGCCAAGCAAGATAAAAATAAAAGCGTGTATCCTGGCTTCTTGTAACTTGGCTATTCTGCAGTGTGCGTGAGAAGGGGCTCCCCGCGGCGCTGGTATTACTGCACCGTAATTTTCCCGTCTAAGATTAACGGGTTCTGGACGTGAGTTTTATGCCTGTAAAGGTCAAATTTCTTTTTCAATCTTGAGAGCGGTGAGCCTTCTCAACCACGGGGAGACACTGTCTTGGCCCGCCCGGGTGATTCTTCATGTACTCATGGTGAGTGATGAGGATGTACTCACTCTTATATACTCACACACACACACACACACACACACACACACACACACAAACACACACACAATCAAGGAAAAAGATCTTGGGGTGAGTATAACACCAGGCACATCTCCTGAGGCGCACATCAACCAAATAACTGCTGCAGCATATGGGCGCCTAGCAAACCTAAGAACAGCATTCCGACATCTTAATAAAGAATCGTTCAGGACCCTGTACACCTGTACGTTAGGCCCATACTGAGTATGCAGCACCAGTTTGGAACCCACACCTAGCCAAGCACGTGAAGAAGCTGAGAAAGTGCAAAGGTTTGCAACAAGACTAGTCCCGGAGCTAAGGGGTATGTCCTACGAGGAGGTTAAGGAAATCGACCTGACGAATTGGAGGACAGGAGAGATAGGGGGACATGATAACAACATAAAGAAGAGAGGAATTGACAAAGTGGACAGAGACAGAATGTTCCAGAGATGGGACACAACAACAAGGTGACACAGTTGGAAGTTGAAGACTCAGATGAATCACAGGGATATTAGGAAGTATTTCTTCAGTCACAGAGTTGTCGGGAAGTGGAATAGTTTAGGAAGCGATGTAGTGGAGGCAGGCTCTATACATAGCTTTAAGCATAGGTATGATAAAGTTCATGGCGCAGGGAGAGTGACCCAGTAGCGGCCAGTGAAGAGCGGGGCCAGGAGCTTTGACTCGACCCTTGCAACCACAACTAGGTGAGTACACACACACACACACACACACACACCGGTACGATAAAGCCCATTGAGCAGGGACAGAGTGGACCTGGTAGCAACCAGCGAAGAGGCGGGGCCAAGAGCTTAGACGTGACCTCAAATGGCTGAGTACAGAAACACTCATACACACACTGGGCCAGGAGCTATGAATCGACCCCTGCAACAACAACTAGGTGAGTACACACGCGCACACATGTAGAAACGAAGGGATATATATAGAGAAAGATCACAGTCAGCAGGATTCGAAACCACGTCAGGAGAGGCTGGCAAGGTTCCCCAAATGACGCTCTAGACCACTCGGCCACAGATGCCTCTTCCTGTGGCTGAGTGGTCTAGAGCGTCACTTGAGGAACCTTGCCAGCCTCACCTGACTTAGCTCGAATCCTGCTGACTGCAATGTCTGTCTGTCTGTCTCTCATAATATATATATATATATATATATATATATATATATATATATATATATATATATATATATATATATATATATATATATATATATATATATATCTGAACGTGTTTGCTTGATTTCATCCTCTTTTCTGCAACATTGCAAGCTCCTGATGAGTTCATTGCAACACGAAAGGCCTAAAGCTATCTTTCTACTCCCCACGTGGCTGTTTTCCATCTTGTATCGCTTGTTCACGATTTATATATACAGTAAATGAAGGGGAAGGTTGTGGATGAGGTTGGGATGGGTAGGGGTGATGGAGATAGTGATGAGAGGTGGGGTGATGGGAGGTGTTGTGATGGGAGGGGGAGAGTGCCCCCCATTATTGGTCATTCCAGTCTTAACATCTGGTGATCCCTGAGCTACTATATATCCCATTTTTTCCCCACTTTCCCATAAAAGTTCCCTTCACCCATTCCTCTCTTTACCCCTCTCTAAAAAGTACACTTTTCCCTCTCTGAAAAGCACACTTACCCCTTTCTAAAAAGCACACTTACCCCTTTCTAAAAAGCACACTTACCTCTTTTTAAGAGGCACGTTTATCCCTCTCTAAGAGGCACGTTTATCCCTTTCTAATAGGCACGTTTATCCCTTTCTAAGAGGCATGCTTTCCCCCCTCTAAGAGCTCCATGCCTCTTCTCGTATCTTTTCCCTCCCATGATTAGAAATTTGGAAAGGGATGGGAAAACGGTGAGAGGGGAAGACAGGGTAAGAAAGAGGGAGGGAAGAGGAATGAGAGGGAGGTATGGAAGAATAGAGGAAGGATGGAGAATGAGAGTAAATAGGAGTATACTGGAGTATGTAGGAGTACATGGGAGTATATGATGAATACATGGGGATACATGGGGATACATAGGGATACATAATAGTTGAGAACTTGGGAGTCCACACTAAGGCCGTCTACTGAGGTATACCATCTACTTCTATCTAGATTAAGATCTATCAAGTATTTAGGAGAGAGAGAGAGAGAGAGAGAGAGAGAGAGAGAGAGAGAGAGCTTTCACCAGGGTAGAGATGGTGTACTATCAGCCCTGAAGGTGCTGGTGTAGTGTAAGGATCCAGGAGTCTCCTTCACCTTACTAAATATGCAGGAGACGGCAGCCTGGCCAGATCTGCGGCTCTCTCACGCCTTTCCCTCAGACTTGGGTGAGGGGAAGACTCAAGCCTTCCCCTCAGACCTGGGTGAGGGGAAGACTCAAGCCTTCACCTCAGACCTGGGTGAGGGAAGACTCAAGCCTTTCCCTCAGACCTGGGTGAGGGGAAGATCCCTCAGACCTGGGTGAGGGGAAGATCCCCTCAGACCTGGGTGAGGGGAAGATCCCCTCAGACCTGGGTGAGGGGAAGATCCCCTCAGACCTGGGTGAGGGGAAGATCCCCTCAGACCTGGGTGAGGGAAGATCCCTCAGACCTGGGTGAGGGAAGATTCCCTCAGACCTGGGTGAGGGAAGATAAATCCTCAGACCGTGGGAAGATCCCCTCAGACCTGGGTGAGGGGAAGATCCCTCAGACCTGGGTGAAGGGAAAGAGGAGATGGAAAGGATGAAGAAGAATATGAAGAAGAACATGAGGCGAATTAAGAAAAGAGAAAGAAGAAAGAGAAAGTGAATGAAGAGAGATAGAAAAAATAAATAAGAGAAAGTGCACCAGAGGATGGAATAGAAAGGAAGACGTAAGTGTCAGTGAGAATTAAGGTAACTGGAAGATACAAGGCGATAAAGAAGACTGGGAAGATAGAGGGAGTTAATGACATAAGAAGAGGAAGATTGTATTCACCTGTATGTAGTTGCAGGAGTCGAGTCATAGCTCCTGGCCCCGCCTCTTCACTGGTGGCTACTAGGTCCACTCTCTCCCTGCTCCATGAGCTTTATCATACCTCTTCTTAACGCTATGTATTGATCCTGTCTCCACTACATCACTCTCCAGATTGCTCCACTTCCTGACAACTCTGTGACTGAAGAAATACTTCCTAACATCCCTGTGTGTGTGTGTGTGTGTGTGTGTGTGTGTGTGTGTGTAATGGAGAAAAATATAAAGGAAATGAGAGAGAGAGAGAGAGAGAGAGAGAGAGAGAGAGAGAGAGAGAGAGAGAGAGAGAGAGAGAGAGAGAGAGAGAGAGAAAGTAATGAAAATTAGGAAATAAAAAATAATGAATTTTGGGGGGGTCAACACCTCTGTCATTCCCAAACACAATGAGACACAGTAGCAAACAGAGAGATACACAGCAAACACAATGAGACACAGTAGCAAACAGAGAGATACACAGCAAACACAATGAACACAGACACAGAGAACTAGCAAACACAGTGAGACACAGCAAACACAATGAGACACAGTAGCAAACACAATGAGACACAGTAGCAAACACAGTGAGACACAGCAAACACAGTGAGACACAGCAAGCACAGTGAGACACACAGCAAGCACAGAGAGACACACACAGCAAACACAGTGAGACACTCAGCAAACACAGTGAGACACACAGCAAACACAGTGAGACACTCAGCAAACACAGTGAGACACACAGCAAACACAGTGAGACACACAAGCCCAAACACAGTGAGACACACAGCAAACACAGTGAGACACACAGCAAACACAGTGAGACACACAGCAAACACAGTGAGACACACAGCAAACACAGTGAGACACACAGCAAACACAGTGAGACACACAGCAAACACAGTGAGACACACAGCAAACACAGTGAGACACACAGCAAACACAGTGAGACACACACAAACACAGTGAGACACACAGCAAACACAGTGAGACACTCAGCAAACACAGTGAGACACACAGCAAACACAGTGAGACACACAGCAAACACAGTGAGACACAAAACACAAGACACACACAACACAGTGAGACACACAGCAAACACAGTGAGACACACAGCAAACACAGTGAGACACACAGCAAACACAGTGAGACACTCAGCAAAAAAGTGACACACACAGCAAACACAGTGAGACACAACAAACACAGTGAGACACAACAAACACAGTGAGACACACAACAAACACAGTGAGACACACAGCAAACACAGTGAGACACACAGCAAACACAGTGAGACACACAGCAAACACAGTGAGACACACAGCAAACACAGTGAGACACACAGCAAACACAGTGAGACACACAGTAGCAAACACAGTGAGACACACAGCAAACACAGTGAGACACACAGCAAACACAGTGAGACACACAACAAACACAGTGAGACACACAACAAACACAGTGAGACACACAGCAAACACAGTGAGACACACATAAACACAGTGAGCAACACGTGAACACAGCAAACACAGTGAGACACAACACAGTGAGACAAACTACAATGAGAACAAGAAACACAGAACAAACAACATGAGACACACGCAAACACAGTGAGACACACAGACAAAAACAGTGAGACACACAACAAACACAGTGTAGACAACACAAACACAGTGAGAGACACAGCAAACACAGTGAACACAC
The DNA here is from genome assembly GCA_009830355.1 of Cherax destructor. NCBI lineage: Eukaryota > Metazoa > Arthropoda > Malacostraca > Decapoda > Parastacidae > Cherax > Cherax destructor. Next base: position 19,597 of record WNWK01004883.1, read on the forward strand.
AGGCAAACACGTGAGAACACAGCAAACACAGTGAGCCAGCACAAAACACACAACACGTGAGACACATAGTGACAAAGACACATGAGACACACGTGACAAACACAATGAGACACACAGTAACAAACACCAGTGAGACACACAGTAGCATAACACAAGAACACAGTACAAACAACTGTAGACAACAGCAAACACGTGAGACAAACAACACAGTGAACACACAGAAGCAAACACTGCATGAGACAACACAGTAACAAACACACGTGGACAGTACAAGACACAAACACACAGTGAGACACTAGTAGCAACACACAAGTGAGACACACAGTGAGACAACACAAACACGTGACAGTACAAGACACAAGAACACAGTGAAGACAAGCAAACACGTAAGACACAAAACACAGTGACTAGACAAGACAAAATGACACAGAGACACAAACACGTGAAGACAGCAAACAGTGAGACTAAGAAACACAGTGAGTACAAACAGCAAACACATGAGACACACGTGTGTACACACAAACACCTGAGTACAAGCAAACACGTGATGACAAGCAAAAATGAGACAAACAACACGTGAAGACACACAAACACCGTGACTAGTACAAGACACAAAACACCGTGACTAGTACAAGACACAAACACCGTGACTAGTACAAGACACAAACACCGTGACTAGTACAAGACACAAACACCGTGACTAGTACAAGACACAAACACCGTGACTAGTACAAGACACAAACACCGTGACTAGTACAAGACACAAACACCGTGACTAGTACAAACACAAACACCGTGACTAGTACAAGACACAAACACCGTGACTAGTAAAACACAAACACCGTGACTAGTACAAGACACAAACACCGTGACTAGTACAAGACACAAACACCGTGACTAGTACAAGACACAAACACCGTGACTAGTACAAGACACAAACACCGTGACTAGTACAAGACACAAACACCGTGACTAGTACAAGACACAAACACCGTGACTAGTACAAGACACAAACACCGTGACTAGTACAAGACACAAACACCGTGACTAGTACAAGACACAAACACCTTGACTGGTACAAGACACAAACACCGTGACTGGTACAAGACACAAACACCGTGACTAGTACAAGACACAAACACCGTGACTGGTACAAGACACAAACACCGTGACTGGTACAAGACACAAACACCGTGACTAGTACAAGACACAAACACCGTGACTAGTACAAGACACAAACACCGTGACTAGTACAAGACACAAATACCGTACTAGTAGAGAGAACATATGACATTTCGACTGACAAGACCAAACACCGATATTTACAAGTTACAAACAGTGATAGTCGAAGTTACACAAGTATAGTGGAACAACTACCTAGCAGTGCGATGAGAACAGTCTCACTAGCAGTGCAGTGGAACAGTCTACCTAGAGTGCGATGGAACAGTCTACCTAGCAGTGCGTGGAACAGTCTACCTATGTCAGGGAATGTGGAACAGTCTACCTAGCAGTGGATGGTGGAACAGTCTACCTAGTGGTAGATGTGTGGAACAGTCTACCTAGCGTGGATGGTGGAACAGTTCTAGAGTGGATGGTGGAACAGTCTACCTAGCAGTGCGTGGAACAGTCTACCTAGCAGTGGATGCGTGGAACAGTCTACCTAGCAGTGGATGCGTGGAACAGTCTACCTAGCAGTGGATGCGTGGAACAGTCTACCTAGTGGTAGATGTGTGGAACAGTCTATCTAGTGGTGGATGAGTGGAACAGTCTATCTAGTAGTGGATGAGTGGAACAGTCTACCTAGAGTGGATGAGTGGAACAGTCACCTAGCAGTGGATGAGGAACAGTCTACCTAGCAGTGGATGAGTGGAACAGTCTACCTAGCAGTGGATGAGTGGAACAGTCTACCTAGCAGTGGATGGTGGAACAGTCTACCTAGAGTGGATGGTGGAACAGTCTACCTAGAGTGGATGGTGGAACAGTCTACCTAGTAGTGATGAGTGGAACAGTCTACCTAGAGTGGATGAGTGGAACAGTCTACCTAGTAGTGGATGAGTGGAACAGTCTACCTAGTAGTGGATGAGTGGAACAGTCTACCTAGTAGTGGATGAGTGGAACAGTCTACCTAGTAGTGGATGAGTGGAACAGTCTACCTAGTAGTGGATGAGTGGAACAGTCTACCTAGTAGTGGATGAGTGGAACAGTCTACCTAGTAGTGGATGAGTGGAACAGTCTACCTAGTAGTGGATGAGTGGAACAGTCTACCTAGTAGTGGATGAGTGGAACAGTCTACCTAGTAGTGGATGAGTGGAACAGTCTACCTAGTAGTGGATGAGTGGAACAGTCTACCTAGTAGTGGATGAGTGGAACAGTCTACCTAGTAGTGAATGAGTGGAACAGTCTACCTAGTAGTGGATGAGTGGAACAGTCTACCTAGTAGTGGATGAGTGGAACAGTCTACCTAGTAGTGGATGAGTGGAACAGTCTACCAGTATTTATGGGAGAGGGGGATTGGGACGGGACCAGGAGACGAAGAACAAAATGTGAAAGTGTTAACTGGTAGTAGTATTCGATATGGAATATCTTTATTTCTACAAGTACAGTGATGAGGTAACAGACCAGTAGTGAATCAGGGGACACACTACTATATAGAAATTGTTATGACCAGAGACGGAGCAAATTAAGTGTTACTGTGTAGGATGCGACCAATAAATCCTTTATTTCACAAGTACCATTTTACGAGGTAACATGACAAGGTGTAAAGACCATAGCTGACATCAATGACATACTACTTATAAGCCCTTTTGTGTGAGTCATTCCCGGGCAATTGGTCAGTTGCCGGATGGCCACACAGGCCACCGCCCGGTACTCATTTTAGAGGTAAACAGACAACCGGTGTGTAAACCTCCATGATTTCTTGTCGCGCCGGGAATCGAACCCGGACTCTCACCGTGTGAAGCGAGAGCTTTAGCCACCAGGCCACGGGCCACTAGTAGTAGTAGTTTTAGTAGTAGTAGTCAATTGTGTATTCCACGGAATTCTTTTCAACTTTACTAAGCTTTTAAGACAGTGTTTCGTTTGCCATAATGTTTGTGTTATCAGCAAAGTCTATCTTATTCCAGTACTTAAAGTGCCTCGTGTGGCATTCAGGCAAGACATTAAACGCTGGCACTAAGAGAAAGGTCAGCAGGAAGGTCACTCAAAAGGATAAGGGAGAGAAAGTTACACGTTACAAAATTGAAGGCTCCCCTACACTCATCCTTCTCCACATTTATCCTCCCCACACTCATCCTCCCCACATTCATCCTCCCCACATTTATCATTCCTCACATTTATCCTCCCCACATTTATCCTCCCCACATGCATCCTCTCCACATTCATCCTCCCCACATGCATCCTCTCCACATTCATCCTCCCCACATTCATCATTCCTCACATTTATCCTCCCTACATTTATCCTCCCCACATGCATCCTCTCCACATTCATCCTCCCCACATTCATCATTCCTCACATTTATCCTCCCCACATTCATAATTCCTCACATTTATCCTCCCCACATTCATCATTCCTCACATTTATCCTCCCCACATTTATCCTCCCCACATGCATCCTCTCCACATTCATCCTCCCCACATGCATCCTCTCCACATTCATCCTCCCCACATTCATCATTCCTCACATTTATCCTCCCCACATTTATCCTCCCCACATGCATCCTCTCCACATTCATCCTCCCCACATTCATCATTCCTCACATTTATCCTCCCCACATTCATCATTCCTCACATTTATCCTCCCCACATTCATCATTCCTCACATTCATCCTCCCCACATTCATCCTCCCCACATTCATCATTCCTCACATTTATCCTCCCCACATTCATCATTCCTCACATTTATCCTCCCCACACTCATTCTTCTCCACATTCATCCTCCCCACATTCATCATTCCTCACATTCATCATTCCTCACATTCATCCTCCCCACATTCATTATTCCTCACATTTATCCTTCCCACATTCCTCATTCCTCACATTTATCCTCCCCACATTCATCATTCCTCACATTTATCCTCCCCACATTCATCCTCCCCACATTCATCCTCCCACATTCATCCTCCCCACATTCATCCTCCCCACATTCATCCTCCCCACATTCATCCTCCCCACATTCATCCTCCCCACATTCATCCTCCCCACATTCATCATTCCTCACATTTATCCTCCCAACATTTATCCTCCCCACATTTATCCTCCCCACATGCATCCTCCCCACATTCATCCTCCCCACATTCATCCTCCCCACATTTATCCTCCCCACAATCCATCTTATATATAGTAAGATATATTAGATCATCCATCCTCCTCATCCACTCTATCGTATTTTCTGTGTCTAACATGCATGATTTCTTTTACCTCGCTCTAATATGATAGAGATAGCTTCATTAAAAAGTCAATTTCTCATGTATATGGGATAGTCTATCTTAGTTTAATATCATTATTATGGTCTGGTCACAGACCCCTGAAACCCTCTCCAGGTTTACCCATACCCATCTTGTGGGCGGTAGTCAGAAGGTTACAGAGGTATATAATGGGTCCAGGGACTGTACCTTAACATTAAAAAGCCGCATAATTAGCCCAGGAACACATTATAGATGAACGTAATGGGTCCAGGGACTGTACTTCAACATTATAAAGCCACATAATTAGTCCAGGGACAAATTAGAAAGAAGCGTAATGGATCCAAGAACTGTAACTAAACATTACAAAGCCATATAATTAATCCAGGAACCCATTACAGAGGAACTAATGGGTCCAAGAACTGTAACTCAACATTACAAAGGTTCATAATGGGTTCAGAGACTATACCTCAACATTACAAAGGTTCATAATGGGTAAAGGGACTGTACCTCAACATTACAAGGTTCATAACGGTCCAGGGGCTGTTCCTTAACATTGCAGAGGTACATAATGGGTCCAGGACTGTACCTCAAACATTCAAAGGTTATAATGGGTCCAGGGACTGTCCTTAACATTACAAAGGTTCATAATGGGTCCAGGGACTGTACCTCAACATTACAAGGTCATAATGGGTTCAGAGACTATACCTCAACATTACAAAGGTTCATAATGGGTAAAGGGACTGTACTTCAACATTACTGAGGTTCATAATTTGTCCAGGTTGTGTACCTCAACATTACAGAGGTACATAATGGGTCCAGGGACTGTACCTCAACATTACAAAGGTTCATAATGGGTCCAGGGACTGTACCTCAACATTACAAAGGTTCATAATGGGTCCAGGGACTGTACCTCAACATTACAAGGTTCATAATGGGTCCAGGGACTGTACCTCAACATTACAAAGGTTCATAATGGGTCCAGGGACTGTACCTCAACATTACAAAGTTCATAAGGGTCCAGGGACTGTACCTCAACATTACAAGGTTCATAATGGGTCCAGGGACTGTACCTCAACATTACAAAGGTTCATAATGGGTCCAGGGACGTACCTCAACATTACAAAGGTTCATAATGGGTCCAGGGACTGTACCTCAACATTACAGAGGTTCATAATGGGTCCAGGGACTGTACCTCAACATTACAAAGGTTCATAATGGGTCCAGGGACTGTACCTCAACATTACAATGGTTCATAATGGGTCCAGGGACTGTACCTCAACATTACAAAGATTCATAACGGGTCCAGGGACTGTACCTCAACATTACAAAGGTTCATAATGGGTCCAGGGACTGTACTTCAACATTAAACGTACATAATGTGTCCAGGGACTGTACCTCAACATTACAATGGTTTAAATTGGGTCCAGGGACTGTACCTCAACATTACAAAGGTTCATAATGGGTCCAGGGACTGTACCTCAACATTACAAAGGTTCATAATGGGTCCAGGGACTGTACCTCAACATTACAAAGGTTCATAATGGGTCCAGGGACTGTACCTCAACATTACAAAGGTTCATAATGGGTCCAGGGACTGTACCTCAACATTACAAAGGTTCATAATGGGTCCAGGGATTGTACCTCAACATTAAAGGTACATAATGGGTCCAGGGACTGTACCTCAACATTACAAAGGTTCATAATGGGTCCAGGGACTGTACCTCAACATTACAAAGGTTCATAATGGGTCCAGGGACTGTACCTCAACATTACAAAGGTTCATAATGGGTCCAGGACTGTACCTCAACATTACAAAGGTTCATAATGGGTCCAGGGATGTACCTAACATTACAAAGGTTCATAATGGGTCCAGGGACTGTACCTAACATTACAAAGGTTCATAATGGGTCCAGGGACTGTACCTCAACATTACAAAGGTTCATAATGGGTCCAGGGACTGTACCTCAACATTAAAAGGTTCATAATGGGTCCAGGGACTGTACCTAACATTACAAAGGTTCATAATGGGTCCAGCAGGACTGTACTCAACATTAAAGGTACTAATGGCCAGGGACTGTACCTCAACATTAAAGGTTCATAATGGGTCCAGGGACTGTACCTAACATTACAAAGGTCTCATAATGGGTCCAGGGACTGTCTCAACATTAAAGGTACATATGGGTCCAGGACTGTACTCAACATTACAAAGGTTCATAATGGGTCCAGGGACTGTACCTCAACATTACAAAGGTTCATAATGGGTCCAGGACTGAAACCGTAACATTACAAGGTTCATAATGGGTCCAGGGACTGTACCTCAACATTACAAGGTTCATAATGGGTCCAGGGACTGTACTCAACATTAAAAGGTTCATAATGGGTCCAGGACTGTACTCAACATTAAATGGTTCTTAATGGGTCCAGGGACTGTACTACATATAGAATAGGTTCAAATGTTCAGGACTGTCCTCAACTATTACAAAGTTCATAATGGGTCCAGACTGTACTCAGAAAGTTACAATGGTTCAAATGGTCACATAGACTGTACAACATTATTCCAAAGTAATTCTATAGAATGGGCCATGCGGTGTCCCAAATGTACTATCAAAGAAATTTAGCACACGGGTCCCAACTCAGCTGACATTATGAAGTCATCCAGCTCAGGCTGACACATTTTAAATACCACTGCTGGTGTTCCCACAATGTAACTATCATATAGAATAGTGTAGCAACACTGCTGGTGTTCCCACAATGTAACTATCATATAGAATAGTGTAGCAACACTGCTGGTGTTCCCACAATGTAACTATCATATAGAATAGTGTAGCAACACTGCTGGTGTTCCCACAATGTAACTATCATATAGAATAGTGTAGCAAACACTGCTGGTGTTCCCACAATGTAACTATCATATAGAATAGTGTAGCAACACTGCTGGTGTTCCCACAATGTAACTATCATATAGAATAGTGTAGCAACACTGCTGGTGTTCCCACAATGTAACTATCATATAGAATAGTGTAGCAACACTGCTGGTGTTCCCACAATGTAACTATCATATAGAATAGTGTAGCAACACTGCTGGTGTTCCACAATGTAACTATATATAGAATAGTGTAGCAACACTGCTGGTGTTCCCACAATGTAACTATCATATAGAATAGTGTAGCAACACTGCTGGTGTTCCCACAATGTAACTATCATATAGAATAGTGTAGCAACACTGCTGGTGTTCCCACAATGTAACTATCATATAGAATAGTGTAGCAACACTGTTGATGTATACAAATTTGTTCAGTTAAAACATTGCTTACTAAGGTCACCCCAACAGCCAATAGAAAGCACCGTCCCTTACTTTATCCACCCCCACCCCAACAGAAAGCACCCCACCCTCACTCTTTCCACCCTCTCCCCACACTCCTCTCACCAACAGAAAGCACCCCACCCTCACTCTCCCCAACAGAAAGCACCCCACCCTCACTCTCCCCACCCTCCTCTCCCCAACAGAAAGCACCCCACACTCTCCCCAACAGAAAGCACCCCACAATCACTCTCCCCACCCTTTCCCCACACTCCTCTCCTCAACAGAAAGCACCCCGCCCTCACTCTCCCCATACTCCTCTTCCCAACAGAAAGCACCCTAACCTCACTCTCCCCACCCTCCTCCCCAACAGAAAGCACCCCACCCTCACTCTCCCTCCCACACTCCTCTCCCCAACGGAAAGCATCCACCCTCACTCTCCCCACCCTCCCTCCCCAACGAGCACCCCACCCTCACTTCCCCACCTCCTCCCCAACAGAAAGCACCCCCCTCACTCTCCCATACTCCTCTTCCCAACAGAAAGGACCCTACCCTCACTCTCCCCACCCTCCTCTCCCCAACGGAAAGCACCCACCCTCACTCTCCCCACACTCCTCTCCCCAACAGAAAGCACCCCACACACTTCCAAACTATTTTTTCTCCCCGGGTCCAATCAGAAATCAGTGTTTGTTTTCCGTGTTGAAATTTTCTCAGCCATCTTTCTTTTGTAAACAAAGAGTGGATGTATAGTGGAAGAGGAGGAGGAGGAAAAAGAGGAAGAGGAAGAGAAGGGAGGAAGAGGAGGAAGAAGTGGAGGAGGAAGAGGAAGAGTTGGAATAAGAGGAGGAAGAGTAGGAGGAAGAGGAGGGGTGGAAGAGGAGGAGGAAGAGAAGAAGGAAGAGGAGGAAGAGGAGGGGGTGAAAGAGGAAGAAGAGGAGGAAGAGGAGCAGGTGGAATAGGAGGAGGAAGAGTAGGAAGAAGAGAAGGAAGAGTAGAAAGAGAAGGAAGAGTAGGAAGAAGAGCAAGAGGAGGAGGAGGATGAGGAGGAAGAAGAGGAGGAAGAAGATTAATCAAAAGGTAGGAAAAAGAGACGACACAGAGATAATAAACAAGAGAATGAAGAAAAGTAGGAGGAATGGGAATAGAAGGAAGAAGACGAAGATCAGGAGTTATAGGAGAAAATGAAGAAGAGGAAGAAGAGGAGAAAGATGGAAAGAGATAGAATTGAGAGAATCCCAGCGAGTAAGAGACAGAGATAGCGATAAACAGAAGCAGGAGGAGGACGACGAGGAAGAGGAGGAGAGGGAGAGAAACTAAAAGCCTCAGCACCATAAACATAAACAAGACTCCCTTGTTATCGGCGCGTTGAAGCAATGTGCATTTTGTGTCTGCCATGAGCTCCATTTGGATTCCAACACCAAATGTTTACCATTTACAATGGTAAAAGCTCTGTATTCAAACACTTGCTAGGTTTACGAACTTTCCCACGACCCATTCACGTCTGTCTTGCTAACATATTTCGCCCTGCGAGGGAGAAACGTGCATATCTAAACGCTGTTTCTCTAGACGGCCTCACTGGCAGACCTGTCATGGAAGTCTTGGAAAATATTTTATTTGTCAGTAAATGTAGTCTGATATAGTTGATTTTTTTTTAAATTTGATTAAAGAAGTCAAGGACCCAAATAGAAATCAAGGACCCAAATAGAAATCAAGGACCCAAATAGAAATCAAGGACCCAAATAGAAATCAAGGACCCAAATAGAAATCAAGGACCCAAATAGAAATCAAGGACCGAAATGGAAATCAAGGACCGTATATGGAAATCAAGGACCGTATATGGAAATCAAGGACCGTAAATGGAAATCAAGGTACCCCCAATGGAAATGAAGGGCCCAAATAAATATAAAGGACTCAATGTAAAATGAAGGACCTCCACAATGGAAATCAAGGACCCCAATAAAACATCAAGGATCCCAGTGAAAAATCAAGGATCCCAATGTAACATCAAAGATCCCAATGAAAAAATTAAGAATACCAGTGAAAAATCAAGGACATCCCAATGAAAATCAAGGATCCCATGTAAATCAAGGACACCAATGGAAATCAAGAACACCAATGAAATCAGTCAAGGACCTCAATGGAAATAAGTCACTTCGACATTTTTTAGGTTATCCCGGGTAATTTACACAATGGATCTGTGAGTAAATAAATTTACTAATGTTACATAGCATTTAAATGGCCTTTCAACGATTTATTTAATTTTAAACGTATTTCGTATTTTCAACCATATATACGAAAGTATATATATATATATATATATATATATATATATATATATATATATATATATATATATAGAAAGGCTTCCGTGGCACGCCCGTCCTCAAATTAGCAGAAACATGGACTGTCCATTGGTCTGTTGCATCACTGCTAGATCCCAGCATTTCACTGCTTTTCTGACCGTCAAATGGGTGAGTAATTAAGGCGCCTTAAGCAGTGAAAATCTGACATTGTGAATGATTATTGCTTCTAAATTCATGGGTGTTTCAAATTAACCGACCCAGTTTCAATGTAGTTGAATTTCAAATCGGGTTCATCTATTTGAAACACCATATATACCTTTTCGTTGTGGTATATTTAGTTCATTTCTACGGTTCAAGAAACAGGAGACATGACCAACAGCCAGGTATATCAGATTTTATTGGTCAGTTTGTGAATTGTAGGTTATTTGTGAATTGTATGTGATATTGTGAATTGTAAGTAATATTGTGAATTGTAAGTGATATTGTGAATTGCTGGTGAATTTGTGAATAGTAAGTTAATTGTGAATTGTAGTTGAATTTGTGAATTATTGGTGAAATTGTAAATTTTAAGTTATTTGTTTATTCACTGGTGGCTTCCAGGTCCACTCTATCCCTGCTCCAAGAGCTTTATCGTAACTCTTAAAGCTATAAATTTGACAGAGAGAGAGATAGAGAGAGAGATAGAGAGAGAGAGAGACAGAGAGAGAGACAGACAGAGACAGACAGACAGACAGACAGAGAGAAAGAGGTGTAGGAGTCTGGTAAATTTAATGTATGGGAGAGACACAGGTGTTGGGAATGGGTGACCCAGGAGGCAGCAGCTTTGGTTCCTCACCTTACAAACCTTCTCTCAGAGCCACAGTAGCTGGGTGCAAGGCACTGGGTGCTAAGCACAGTAGCTGGGTGCAAGGCACTGGGAGCTAAGCACAGTAGCTGGGTGCAAGGCACTGGGAGCTAAGCTCAGTAGCTGGGTGAAGGCACTGGGGCTAAGCACAGTAGGTGGGTGCAAGGCACTGGGGCTCACAGTAGCTGGGTGCAAGGCACTGGGAGCTAAGCACAGTAGCTGAGTGCAAGGCACTGGGAGCTAAGCACAGTAGCTGGGTGCAAGGCACTGGGAGCTAAGCACAGTAGCTGGGTGCAAGGCACTGGGAGCTAAGCTCAGTAGCTGGGTGCAAGGCACTGGGAGCTAAGCACAGTAGGTGGGTGCAAGGCACTGGGAGCTAAGCACAGTAGCTGGGTGCAAGGCACTGGGAGCTAAGCACAGTAGCTGGGTGCAAGGCACTGGGAGCTAAGCACAGTAGCTGGGTGCAAGGCACAGGAGCTAAGCACAGTAGCTGGGTGCAAGGCACTGGGAGCTAAGCACAGTAGCTGGGTGCAAGGCACTGGGAGCTAAGCACAGTAGCTGGGTGCAAGGCACTGGGAGCTAAGCACAGTAGCTGGGTGCAAGGCACTGGGAGCTAAGCACAGTAGCTGGGTGCAAGGCACTGGGAGCTAAGCACAGTAGCTGGGTGCAAGGCACTGGGAGCTAAGCACAGTAGGAACTGGCGATTGTAGAGAATGCTGGGTGCTACGTGTGTGTGTGTGTACTCACCTAGTTGTACTCACCTAGTTGTGGTTGCAGGGGTCGAGTCATAGCTCCTGGCCCCGCCTCTTCACTGGCCGCTACTGGGTCACTCTCCCTGCGCCATGAGCTTTATCATACCTCTGCTTAAAGCTATGTATAGAGCCTGCTCCACTACATCGCTTCCTAAACTATTCCACTTCCCGACCACTCTGTGACTGAAGAAATACTTCCTAATATCTCTGTGATTCATCTGAGTCTTCAACTTCCATCTATGTCCCCTTGTTGTTGTGTGTCCCATCTCTGAACATTCTGTCTCTGTCCACTTTGTCAATTCCTCTCAGTATCTTATATGTTGTTATCATGTCTCCCTATCTCTCTGTCCTCCAGTGTCGTCAGGTCGATTTCTCAACCTCCTCAGGACCATACCTTAGCCGGGCTAGTCTTGTGCAAACCTTGCACTTTCTCGAGCTTCTTCACATGCTTGGCTAGGTGTGGTTCCAACTGGTGCTGCATACTCCAGTATGTGTGTGTGTGTGTGTGTGTGTGTGTGTGTGTGTGGTGGAGAGAGAGAGAGAGAGAGAGAGAGAGAGAGAGAGAGAGAGAGAGAGAGAGAGAGAGAGAGAGAGAGAGAGAGAATAGGAAAAAATGGAGCTAATGCAGAGGGTAACTAAATTCAGAATCAACAAAACATTAATTCTACAATATTGTAAGTAATAATAGCAAGCCATTTAATACAAAAGAAAACAATAGGTTGATAAACAAAGTGTATAGGAGAAAGAACGATGAAAGGAGGAGCAGAGAATGCTCCTGGAAGGGTTGGAAGGGGAGATGTGAAGGTGGTTTTACGAAGCAGAAGTTTGGACACCCAGCAGGTCAACGTTTTGATGCAGGAGTATCAAGTAATAAAGTTTTTGAGCGAAACGTCTTCTTAATAAAGTTCTCATGGATCGAAACGTCTTAAGCAAGTTATACCTCAGCATACAGCCCAGTATATCAGCATATATGCTAGTATATCTCAGCATACCCAAAACATGTCAGAATAGAATATAATTGGAATACTGTCAAATATTATTCCTTAAATCAATACCATCTTACACATCCCTCTTTCTCTCTTCCTTCCACCGTCTACATTCTTCCCACCTTTTACATTTCTCACTGTTTATCTTTCCTACATTCCATCTTTCTTCTACCTCCCACCCCCCTCCACATTCCTTCTACATTTTCCTTCTTTGTATATTCCTCCTTTCTGTCCATCTCACATACACACACACACACACACACACACACACACACACACACACACACACACTGTATACGACACACACCTTACACACACACACACCTTACACACACACACACACCTTACACACACACACACACACACACACACTTACACACACAACACACACACACACACACACACACACACACAACACAGACACACACACACACACACACACACACACACACACCTTCTCTTCACTTTCTAGTCTTTTCTCTTTCTCATTCCTTTCTTTATTCTCCTATTTCTCCTCTTCCCTCATTATCCCTTCTCTCTTCTCCATTTTTCTTTTCCAATCAGCATATTCATTTTTACTCTATCCTCTTCCCACTTTCCTTTCTCAGGTCTCTTCTGTTCCTTTTCCATTTTCTCTATTCTCCCCTCTTTTGTCTCCCCTTTCCTGTCTCCCCTTTCCTGTCTCCCCTTCTCCTCTCTCAACTCTCCTCTCTCCCCTCTCCTCTCTCCTGTCTCCCCTCTCCCCTCTCCTCTCTCCCCTCTCCCAGGAAGCCCCACGCAGCTAGTTAATGTCACCTGAGGGGATGAACCAAGCATTTCTAAGTGAAACTTTCACTGAGCAGGAACTGGTAGCGTCAGTCTTGTGTGTGTGTGGTGTGTGTGTGTGTGTGTGTGTGTGTGTGTGTGTGTGTGTGTGTGTGTGTGTGTGTGAGTGTGTGTGTGTGTGTTGTCGAGTGTACTCACAGTACTCATATTTATTGTTGCAGGGGTCGAATCATAGCTCCTGGCCCCGCCTCTTCACTGATTGCTACTAAGTCCTCTTCTCCCTGCTCCATGAGCTTTATCAAACCTCGTCCTAAAACTATGTATGGTTCCTGCCTCCACTACGTCACTTTCTAGGCGATTCCACTTCCTGACAACTCTATGACTGAAGAAATACTTCCTAACATCCCTTTGACTCATAGGAGTCTTCAACTTCCAACTGTGACCCCTTGTTTCTGTGTCCCCTCTCTGGAACATCTTGTCTCTGTCCACCTTATCTATTCATCGCAGTATTTTATATGTCGTTATCATGTCTCCCCTAACCCTCCTCTCCTCTTGTGTCGTCAGGCCGATTTCCCTTAACCTTTCTTCGTAGGACAATCCCCTTAGCTCTGGGACTAGTCTTGTTGCAAACCTCTGCACTTTCTATAATTTCCTGACGTGCTTAACCAGGTGTGGGTTCCAAACTGGTGCTGCATACTCCAGTATGGGCCTGACGTATATGGTGTACAGAGTCTTGAACGATTCCTTAGTGAGGTAGTGGAACGCTATTCTTAGGTTTGCCAGGCGCCCGTATGCTGCAGCAGTTATCTGATTGATGTGTGCCTCAGGAGATGTGCTCGGTATTATACTCACCCCAAGATCTTTTTCCTTGAGTGAGGTTTGCAGTCTTTGGCCACCTAGATTATACTCTGTCTGCGGTCTTCTTTGCCCTTCCCCGATCTTCATTGGCAGGGTTAAATTCAAGGAGCCATTTACTTGCCCAGGCTTGTAGCCTGTCTAGGTCTCTTTGTAGTCCTACCTGATCCTCAACTGATTTAATTCTTCTCATTAACTTCACATCATCTGCAAACAGGGACACTTCTGAGTCTATCCTTTTCCGTTATGTCATTCACATATACCAAAAACAGTACAGGTCCTAGGACTGACCCTTGTGGAACCCCACTCGTCACAGGTGCCCACTCTGACACCTCGTCACGTACCATGACTCGTTGTTGCCTCCCTGTCAGATATTCTCTGATCCATTGCAGTGCCTTTCCTGTTACGTGTGCCTGATCCTCTAGCTTTTGCATTAACCTCTTGTGAGGAACTGTGACGAACATGTGTGTGTCGAACATGTGTGTGTGTATGTGTGTGTGTGCGCGCGTGCGTTATGTGAACAAGCTTGCATGTATGCATGTGCAAGTGTGTGTGTGTGTGTGTGTGTGTGTGTGTGTGTGTGTGTGTTTGTTTGTTTGAGTGTACTCACACATATTATCATCTGTATGTGGATATGTGGTAGTGTGTGTGTGTACTCGCCTAATTGTGAGTACAATTAGGTGAGTACACACACACACACACACACACACGCCCCGATGGCACGGTGGCTAGCGCTCTTGCATCACGCACAGAGGGCCCGGGTTCAATTCCCGGCGGGGCCGAAACATTTCGAAGTGTTTCGTTACACACACACACACACACATACATACAACAGGCCTAGTGTCTAATAGACATGTGCCTAGGACAAAATGGTAACTAACACACGCATACACACACGCCCCCGTTGGCCTAGTGGGTAAAGCTCTCGCTTCACGCACGGAGGGGCCGGGTTCAATTCCCGGTGGGGCAGAAACATTTCGAAGTGTTTCCTTACACACACACACACACATACATACAACAGGCCTAGTGTCTAAATTGACATGTGCCTAGGACAAAATGGTAACTAACACAACTGAGGAGGAAGTGAAGCAGTTACTCAGTGACCTCGATACCTCAAAGGCGATGGGTCCGGACAATATCTCCCCGTGGGTTCTTCGGGAAGGAGCTGAGGTACTGAGTGTGCCACTTACCATAATATTCAACACATCCCTTGAAACTGGGCAGATACCTGAGGTATGGAAGAAGGCCAACGTAGTCCCCATTTTTAAAAAAGGAGACAGAAAAGAGGCACTAAACTATAGACCGGTGTCACTTACATGTATAGTGTGCAAAGTCCTGGAGAAAATCATCAGGAAAAGAATGGTGGAACACCTTGAGCTGAACAGGATAATAAACACCAGACAGCACGGATTCCGGGAAGGCAAATCCTGTGTAACAAACCTCCTAGAGTTCTATGATAAAGTAACAGAGGTAAGGCAGGAGAGAGAAGGGTGGGTTGATTGCATTTTCCTGGACTGCAGGAAGGCCTTCGACACAGTTCCTCACATGAGATTAGTAAAGAAGCTGGAAGAACAAGCAGGTATAACAGGAAGGGCACTGGAATGGATCAGGGAATACCTCAAAGGGAGGCAACAACGGGTCATGGTGCGTGGTGAGGTATCACAGTGGGCGCTCGTGACGAGCGTGTACCGCAGGGGTCAGTCCTAGGACCAGTGTTATTCCTGGTATATGTAAATGACATGACGGACGGGATAAACTCAGAAGTGTCTCTATTCGCGGATGATGTGAAAATAATGAGGAGAATCACATCGGAAGAGGACCAGGCAGGGCTGCAAACAGACCTGGACAAGCTCGACATCTGGTCTAGCAGATGGCTTCTCGAATTCAATCCCTCCAAATGCAAAGTCATGAGGATCGGAGAAGGGCAAAGAAGACCGCTGACAGAGTACAAGCTGGGCGGACAAAGGCTACAAACCTCGGCAAAGGAGAAAGACCTTGGAGTGAGTATAACGCCAAGCACGTCTCCGGAGGCAACATCAACCAGATAACTGCGGCAGCATATGGGCGTCTGGCAAACCTTAGATTAGCGTTCCGTTACCTTAACAAGGAATCGTTCAAGACACTGTATACCGTGTACGTCAGGCCCATACTAGAATATGCAGCACCAGTCTGGAACCCACACCTGGTCAAGCACGTAAGGAAACTGGAGAAAGTGCAAAGGTTTGCGACAAGGTTAGTTCCACAACTCAGGGTTTGTCTTATGAAGAAAGATTGAGGAAATAGGACTAACAACACTGGAGGAAAGAAGGGTCAGAGGAGACATGATAACGACATACAAAATACTGCGGGGAATTGACAAGGTAGATAGTGACAGGTTGTTTCAGAGAGGGAACACAGAAACAAGGGGACACAACTGGAAGCTGAAGACTCAGATGAGTCAAAGGGATGTCAGGAAACATTTCTTCAGCCACAGAGTAGTCAGGAAGTGGAATGGACTAGAGAAAGATATAGTGGAGGCAGGAACCATACATAGTTTTAAGACAAGGTATGATAAAGCTCATGGAGCAGGGAGAGCAGAGACCCAGTAGCAGACAGCGAAGAGGCGGGGCCAGGATCTGAGTCTCGACCCTGCAACCACAATTAGGTGAGTACAATTAGGTGAGTACATTATATATATATATATATATATATATATATATATATATATATATATATATATATATATATATATATTAAAGTCATCTGGGTGTGTTTTTATCCACGCCTTTATCCACGAAGAAAAAGTATATAAGAATATCTCAAATACCAAAAAAAAAAAAAAAATAAAATACCAAAAATCCACAATTTCAGACGAAATTTTGATCATCTTCGTGAAATATAAAATAAAATCACTTCAAAAATGTCAATAAAAACCAAATATAATAATACGTAGAGCAAAATGCTTTATAGGAGCGGCAAGAGTGCATATTAGAGTAGGTAGTGAGTAGGGAGATAGAGCGCAAGACTCTTATAAACAATGAATAGGGCACTTGTGGCTAACAGTAGACCAAGTTCCTCCACTAGTAAGTCACTTCTTTTATACTTATGAGTCAAAATATTATGCACTTGCCCGAACACATGCATTCATGTGTACTCTGAGTGTACGTGTGAGTACATGTGGGAAGACAGCAGAGGACTGTAGAGTCCACACTGAGACTATCTACTGAGATGAGCTATCTGGTTCTGTCTTGATTAAGAACTGTCATTTATTATCTTGGCGTGTGAGGAGAGAGAAAGAGAGAGAAAGAGAAAGAGAATAAGAAAGAGAATAAGAGAATGAGAGAAAGAGAAGAGAGAGAGAATGAGAGAAAGAGAAGAGAGAGAGAATGAGAGAAAGAGAAGAGAGAGAGAATGAGAGAAAGAGAAGAGAAAGAGAAAGAGAATTATAGAAAGAGAAGAGAGATAGATAAAGAGAGAGATAGATAAAGAGAGAGATAGATAAAGAGAGAGATAGATAAAGAGAGAGTGAGATAAAGAGAGAGATAGATAAAGAGAGAGAGATAGAGAGAGAAATATAGAGAGATATAAAGAGAGAGAGATAAAGAGAGAGATAAAGAGAGAGATAAAGAGAGAGAGATAAAGAGAGAGAGAGATAAAGATAGAGAGATAGAGAGAGATAAAGAGAGAGAGAGAGAGAGAGAGAGAGAGAGAGAGAGAGAGAAGAGAGAGAGAGAGAGAGAGAGATGAGGGTCATTAAGGCTGCATGTCACCTGTACACCACCAATCAAGAATACTTAAATACCTAAAATAGTTATTAATGTAAACTACCAGTGTATATACACTGAGAGATACTGCCGATGTATATGCACTAACATATATACATTTGTCGAGGTGTATGCACCGTGAGATATACATTTCTCGATACATATACAACGTGTATTTCAGTATTAATCAACATATTTCAATGTATATACAATGAGATGCACTTCTCTCCGTGTATATACATAGATATATACACCTCTCAGTATATATATATATATATATATATATATATATATATATATATATATATATATATATATATATATATATATATATATATATATATATATATATATATATATAAATATATATATCAACACTATAAATTCATGGGCTTATATATATATATATATATATATATATATATATATATATATATATTATATATATAACAAAACACACATCAGCTTATATACTGATACCTCTGGTTTATTCAGGTTAAGTCTGTGTTCTGCCATGTTCTCCCATGACCTATCATGTTCTCCATGACCTATCATGTTCTCCCATGACCTATCATGTTCTCCCATGACCTATCATGTTCTCCCATGACCTACCATGTTCTCCCATTACTACATGTTCTCAATCATGTTCTCATGACCTACCATGTTCTCCTGACTATCATGTTCTCCATGACTACCATGTCTCCCATGCATCATGTTCTCCCATGCCTCTTTCCCCATGTACTCCCATGCTTTCTCATGTACTCCCATGCTTTCTCATGTACTCCCATGCTTTCTCATGTACTCCCATGCTTTCCATGTACTCCCATGCCCTTCCATGTACTCCCATGCACTCCAATGCTTCCCATGTACTCTTATTCTCCAATGTACTCCCATGTACTCTCCCCCCCCCAGTCGTTCCTCACCTTTTCACTTCAAGAAAAAGAAAGTAGTGAGAGAAATTTCTGAGTGGAAAGAAAGTGAAGGAGCAGTGCTTTCTCAGGAGAGTTTCAAGAGATGGAAAATATGATAAAAGAGAGAGAGAGAGAGGAGAGAGAGAGAGAGGAGAGAGAGAGAAGACAGACAGACAGACAGACAGACAGACAGACAGACAGAGAATAGTGTACATGATTGTGTGTACAGGGTGTATGTGTATTCGAGTTTATATGGTGTACGTAGAAATGTACATGAAAGAATGTACATGGGATGTATACATTGATGAATAAGACACATGTGAACACCTAGTGTCTTCATTGATGAATAAACACATATACAACATCTGGGTCTTATTGATGATAAGACATGTATAACACCTGGGTGTCTTTGATGAATAAGACATGTACACACTGGGTCTATGATGAAAAACACATGTAAACACCTGGTGTCTTTATTGATAATAAGACACATGTACAACACCTGGGTCATATTGATGAATACATGTACAACACCTGGGTGTATATTGATGAATAAGACACATGTACAACACCTGGGTGTCTTTATTGATGAATAAGACACATGTACAACACCTGGGTATCTATATTGATGAATAAGACACATGTATAACACCTGGGTGTCTTTATTGATGAATAAGACACATGTATAACACCTGGGTATAAAGATGGACTTTATATGAAAGCTGACTGTATTTAGAGATGCTTTATAAGAAATCTAGATGTATATTGAAATTTATTAAGATATATGAGTGTATATAGAGAAGTTTTATATACGAGCTGACTGTATATATAGGAGCCTTATAAAAGATCTAGCTGTAAAGGACCACTGGAAATAAGTCACTTTGACCTATTTTGGGTTATCCTAAGTTGCTAGATGCCGCTGTGTAGGATAATTTATGTAACTTTATGTGTGTATACCTGAATAAAGTTACTTATAGAACTTAAGAGATATGGCTCTATATGGAGAAGTTATATAAAAGAGCTGACTACATACATAGGGGCTCTATGAGGGAGCATCAATCTGAGCTGCGTTATTATGTTACAACTGCACAAGAAAACCCTGATATTCGCCGTTATTTTTACCTATTTTTGTTTTCCTCTCGTTTATCAACACTTTTCCTTCCTCCAGCAGTAAAGCAACAAGTTGTATTAGTAGTAAAGGATCCCTTGCTGCTCTTACCTTCTTACTTCTCCCGGGCAGAGATGCGCACTCTTTGATCTCCCGGCCGGAAGTGCAGCATCCGGGCCCAGTGGGATGATGCTCTTATGGGTGAAAGTGGTTCTTCCCACTACCACCTAAGGGGCCTTTCCCCCTTATAAAGTGGATATTTATGAAAATCGTGAAATTGAAGATGGGGAAATGAAGATTAGATAGAGGGGAGAAGTAAGCAGAGAAGAGGAATTAGATAAAGATCCTCCAGCAGTAAAGCAACAAGTTGTATTAGTAGTAAAGGAACCCTTGCTGGTCTTACCTTCTTAGTTTCCGGCAGAGATGCGCACTCTTGATCTCCCGGCCGGAAGTGCAGCATCCGGGCCCAGTGGGATGATGCTCTATATGGGTGAAAGTGGTTCTTCCCACTACCACCTAAGGGGCTGCCTTTCCCCCACTTATAAAGTGGATATTTGAGTGAAAATCGGTGGAAATTGAAGATGGGGGAAATGAAGAAGATTAGATTAGAGAGGGAGAGGAGAGAGATAAAGCAGAGGAGGAAAGGAGGAATTAGATAAAGATGAGAGAGGAGAGAGATAAAGCAGAGGAGGAAAGGAGGAATTAGATAAAGATGAGAGAGGAGAGAGATTGAGAAAAGAGATGGGAAAGGTGAGAAGAGAGAGAAATAGATTAAAGGAATAGACTTGAGAAGTAACTAGACTAGTAGACTACAGTAGTAGACTAGAGTAGACAATAGTAGATTATAGTAGTATGCTAAAGTAAACAATAGTAGATTATAGTAGTCTACTACTGTAGTAGACTACTGTAGTAGACTACTGTAGTAGACTACTGTAGTAGACAAGAGTAGGATTTATAGTAGTGAAAAGAACTCATAAATAACAGTGATTTTAACTTACAAATAACAGTGATACACAATTTAATAACAGTGACTGGAAGGTTAGGTGCCTTGATGCAAGGAATTGGAGCTAACCTAAGGATTTAGAGCTTCCCCTTATTAAGAGATAAATAATAATAACAATAATAATAAATATATAATAAAAAATATAATATACTTTAAATAATACAAGTTAACAAAAATAATATTAATAAAAACTAATAAAAATGTTATTAATAATAATATAAAAAATAATAAAATGATCTCTCTCCCCTTCTTACTCCCCTCTCTTCCCTCTCACCCCCTCTTACTCCCCTCTCTTCCCTCTTACTCCCCTCTCTTCCCTCTCACCCCCACTCACTCCCCTCTCACTCCCCCTCCCCTCCCCCACTCACTCTCCCCACTCACTCTCCCCACTCACTTTCCCAACTCACTCTCCCCGCTCACCTCCCCCACTCACATTCCCCGTCTTACTATCCCCACTCACTCTCCCCTCTTACTATCCCCCACTCACTCTCCCCTCCACTCTCCCCACTCACTCTCCCCACTCACTCTCCCCTCTCACTCTCCCCTCTCACTCTCCCCTCCCTCCCTCACTTTTTCTTCTCCCTCTCTCTCCAAACATTCACAACTTCTCCCTGCTTAATTAATCACCCTTTTTCTCTCGTTATTTTATTCTCTTCCTTTCACTTAGCTTCTCCTTAAAGCTAACTTATTACACATTTGCTTTTGTGAGATTCCTGGATAAGCAGAACTTAAGCTATCGTAAGTTCCTGGTCTCTTTCTTCCTCTTTGCCTTTTAGCTTTCGTCAGATTTTTTTTAGCTTTTCTGTAAAATTGTGTTTTTTTTTTTTTAGCTTTCTAGTTTTTTATTTTAGCTTTGTATTGAGAATGTTTTTTTTATAGCTTAGTGAGAATTTGCTTCTTTAGATTTTTAGTAACATTTTTAGTTTTTTTTTTTTAGCATTTTAATTTTTAAAATTATTTTATTTTTTAGCTTATAAGTGAGATTGTTTTTTTTTTATTTTTATTTTTTTTAATGAGATTTTGCATTTTATTTTTAGTGAGTTTTGTGTTTAGGTTTTCGGTGATTTATTTAAGTTTAACTTTTTTTTTGTGTGTGTGTGTACTCACCCATTTGTATTTGCAGGGGTCGATTCAAGCTCCTGGCCCCGCCTCTTCACTGGTCGCTATTAGGTCCACTTTATCACTGCTCCATGAGCTTTATCATACCTCTTCTTAAAGCCGATTTCCATTAACCTATCTTCGCGGGACATTCCCCTTAGCTCTGGGACTAGTCTTGTTGCAAACATTTACATTTTCTCTAATTTCTTAAGGTGCTTGACCAGGTGTGGGTTCCATACTGGTGCTGCATACTCCAGTATGGGCTTGACGTACACGGTGTACAGAGTCTTGAACGATTCCTTACTGAGGTATCGGAACGCTGTTCTCAGGTTTGTCAGGCGCCCATTTGCTGCAGCAATTATCTGGTTGATGTGCGCCTCAGGAGATGTGCTCGGTATGATGTTCACCCCAAGATCCCTTTCCTTCAATGAGTTTTGCAGCCTGTGACCTCTTAGGCTGTACTCCGTCTGCAGTCTTCTTCGTCCTTCCCCAAGCTTCGTAACTTTGCACTTCCTGGGGTTAAACTCCAGGAATCATTCGTCGGACCAGGCTTGCAGCCTCTCCGAATCCCATTGAAGGGTCCTGAGTCTCGTCCGCTTGTATTCTCCTCATTAACTTCACATCGTCTACGAACAGGGACACCTCTGACTCTCCCTTCCGTCATGTCATTCACTTATACCAGAAACAGTACCGGTCCTAGGACTGACCCTTGTGGAACCCCGCTCGTCACAGGCGCCCACTCTGACACCTCGTCTGTGTTAGTTACCATTTTGTCCTAGGCACATGTCGATTAGACACTAGGCCTGTTGTATGTGTGTGTGTGTATGTGTGTGTGTGTGTGTGTGTGTAACGAAACACTTCGAAATGTTTCGGCCCCGCCGGGAATTGAACCCGGGCCCTCCGTGCGTGAAGCAAGAGCGCTAGCCACCATGCCATCGGGGCGTGTAGTGTGTACTCACCTAATTGTGGTTGCAGGGGTCGAGACTCAGCTCCTGGCCCCGCCTCTTCGCTGTCCGCTACTGGGTCTCTGCTCTCCCTGCTCCATGAGCTTTATCATACCTCGTCTTAAAACTATGTATGGTTCCTGCCTCCACTATATCTTTCTCTAGACTATTCCACTTCCTGACTACTCTGTGGCTGAAGAAATGCTTCCTAACATCCCTTTGACTCATCTGAGTCTTCAGCTTCCAGTTGTGTCCCCTTGTTTCTGTGTTCCCTCTCTGGAACATCCTGTGTGTGTGTGTGTGTGTGTGTGTGTGTGTGTGTGTGTGTGTGTGTGTGTGTGTGTGTGTGTGTGTGTGTGTGAAGGAAAATCTTGGAGGAAGGACAAAATATTTAGTCTTTGAAATTCATTAACTTTGAAAGTCAAAGCAGTTTTATCTCCCGTCTATAAATCTACCTACTTTGATATATCAGTAATTTTTCACAGTATTCAATAAGACATCAGATTTTTTTATGCCTTGTGATATCAGATTTTTTATAATTTGAGATATGAGAATTATTTATACTTTGAGATATCAGATTTTTATGCCTTGAAATATCACAAACTTTTCAAAGGATATCTGGGGATATCAGTTCCTTTCTAACTCCTCAGTATCCCTCTCTTAGATTCTCCCTTCCTCTCACTATATTCTCCTTTACTACATACCACAATTCCCTCTCTTCTACATACCCTCCCTTCCCTCATTTCTACATACCCTCCCTTTCCTCTCTTCTACATACCCTCCCTTCCCTCTCTTCTACATACCCTCCCTTCCCTCTCTTCTACATACCCCCTTCCCTCTCTTTACATACTCCCCATTTCCTCTCTTCTACATACCCCCTTCCCTCTCTTCTACATGCCCTCCCTTTCTTCTCTTCTACATACTCTCCCTTCCCTCTCTTCTACATACCCTCCCTTCCCTCTCTTCTACATACCTCCCTTCCCTCTCTTCTACATACCCCTTCCCTCTCTTCTACATACCCCTTCCTCTCTTCTACATACCCCTTCCCTCTTCTACATACTCCTTATTTCCTCTCTTCTACATATTCCCCATTTCCTCTCTTCTACATACTCCCCATTTCCTCTATTCTACATACTCCCCATTTCCTCTATTCTACATACTCCCCATTTCCTCTCTTCTACATACTCCCCATTTCCTCTCTTCTACATACACCCCTTCCCTCTCTTCTACATACCCCCTTTTCTTTCTTATACATACCCCCTTTCCTTTCTTATACATACCTCCTTCCCTCTCTTCTACATACCCCTTTCCCTCTTTTCTACATCTCACTATGTACATTCCCTCTCTTTTAAACACCCCCCTCCCCCTTCTCTCACTACCACTCAATTCCCTCTCTAATGCCTCTCCCCTCACAACTTCACACTCAGTAACCCTATCCATTTGCTCCCCTTTCCATGTTCCCCTTCTCCTCACCCCTCAGCTCTGCCACCCCTTACCTACACCCAGCACCTTGCTACTGACCTGGCTTCAGGTCATGCAGATTGACCTGGCTGGACATGAAGCCTTGAAGCCTACTAAATACCTGGGTTTTCACTTAGCTGGCTTGACTTTGCTGTTACTACTGCTGCTGCTACTGCTGTTATGACTGTCGTTGCTGCTGTTTCTACTGCTGTTGCTACTGCTGTTACTACCGCTGCTGTACCGCTGTTAACACTGCTGGTATTATTGCTGTTACTACTGCTGTTGTTGTTGTTACTACTGTTGTTGTTGCTTACTGCTGCTGCTACTGCTGTTACTACTGCTGCTGCTACTGCTGTTACTACTGCTGTTGCTGTTGCAGCTGCCGCTGCTGTTGTTACTACTGCTGCTGTAGGGGATGTGATTGCTACTGCTGCTGCTGTGAATGCTGCTGCTGTTACTGCTGTGATTGCTGTTACTACTGTGGAGGCTGTGTTGCTGCTGTTCCTGCTGTTTTTGCTGCTGTTTCTGCTGCTCTTGCAGCAGCTGCTGTGGAAACTGCTGCTGCTGCAGATGATGGTGCAGCTTCGTCAGTCACACTGAGACAGTTTTATCACAACTAACGCAGTTTGACCTAAAATTTTCAAACTTCTTCACTTATTTTTTCAAGAGGAAAGAAAAAAGAAGAGGATAAATGACTGAAATTTGTGACAAACTCTCATCTTTGATGTTTTAGAAAATGTCATGGAGAGAGAGAGAGAGAGAGAGAGAGAGAGAGAGAGAGAGAGAGATATCGCAGGACTCGATACTGCTACTGAGATGCACAAGATTCCCAGGCAGCCGCTCAGCCACCAACGCCACATAAGCTGGGCAGCCTGGTACACAAGCCATGTTTCTTTACCAGCCCCGGCACGTCAGTCATCCTCAAGCATGGATTCAAGTTATTTCAATCTCCTCCAGTATGTTCTGACCTCTCATGCGATATTTACATCAATGAACCACGCAGAAACAAGCGGGTATATACAGAGTATCGAGTCCTGCTGACTGGGAGCCTGTGTGGTGCATTGATATATATATATATATATATATATATATATATATATATATATATATATATATATATATATATATATATTTATATACATCAGTGTACTAGGATCCCAGGGCAGCTAGTTTTCTGTTCCAGCGACTCAGCGCTGCTGTTCAGAGGGTAATGCATGCTGTATTCTGGGCACGCGCCCCAGCTCGAGGAGCTGGATGAGATTTTCGCATTATAATCAGTGATAAACATGTAGCAATATGTACTAGACATGTATCTTTACACCTCGTTACTGTATATGCCATCTTTATATCAACAATGTATCTCTTAAATCTTTTGTACCATATTATGTAATAAAATATACCTATATATATATATATATATATATATATATATATATATATATATATATATATATACGAATATATATATATATATATATATATATATATATATACGACATATATATATATATATATATATATATATATATATATCGACATATATATATATATATATATATATATATATATATGTCGTGCTGATTAGGTAAAACTGGTCAATTAGCAAGAACTCATCAAAAATTAAGTCCTTTCTAAAATTTTCTCTTATACGTTTAAAGATATATTTTTTCATTTATGTTAATGTAAGAATTTATAATTTTGTACCAAGAGAAACTTTGAAACCTACCTAACCTTATTACAACAAGCGCATTTTAATTTAGCTTAACCCAACTAAATATATTTTAGATACGTTAACATTAATTTAATAATAAACAAACACAATGAAATATATTTTTTCGTTATGTTCAGAATGATTTTGGCGAAATTATTGCATACAAAATTTTCACTTGTCTTATATAGCAAGTGAGCGTTGCTATTTAAGCCAAAATCGCAAGTTTTACCTAATCGGCACGACATATATATATATATATATATATATATATATATATATATATATATATATATATATATATATATAAATATATATATATATAATGTGTGGGTTTGAATTATGGTCTCTTCTTGCTCTTCTTTTTTTAGCTTCATCTAATCTTCCTCCCCTCTTCCTCCACCTTCTCCTCTTCCCCCTCCACATCCCTTTCTTCCCCTCCCCCTCTTCCCCTTACCTTTAATTCTTCTATGTAGCAATCTAAGTGAGCATGTCAGCGAGGCTGTTGTGAGGAGAGAGAGTGACAGAGGGGAAAGAGAGAGGGGACACGTGAGATTGAGAAGATAGGAAGGAGAGAGACCTGGGAGTAACGAATGGATACATGTAAGTGAGAAGACCATTTCTGTAAAATAAAAAAGTGTCGCTACACTATTTTATATGATAGTTACATTGTGGGAACACCAGCAGTGTTGCTACACTATTCTATATGATAGTTACATTGTGGGAACACCAGCAGTGTTGCTACACTATTCTATATGATAGTTACATTGTGGGAACACCAGTAGTATTGCTACACTATTCTATATGATAGTTACATTGTGGGAACACCAGCAGTGTTGCTACACTATTCTATATGATAGTTACATTGTGGGAACACCAGCAGTGTTGCTACACTATTATATATGATAGTTATATTGTGGGAACACCAGCAGTGTTGCTACACTATTCTATATGATAGTTACATTGTGGGAACACCAGCAGTGTTGCTACACTATTCTATGATAGTTATATTGTGGAACAAGCATGTTGCTACACTATTCTATACGATAGTTACATTGTGGGAACACCAGCAGTGTTGCTACACTATTCTATATGATAGTTACATTGTGGGAACACCAGCAGTGTTGCTACACTATTCTATATGATAGTTACATTGTGGGAACACCAGCAGTGTTGCTACACTATTCTATATGATAGTTACATTGTGGGAACACCAGCAGTGTGTTGCTACACTATTCTATATGATAGTTACATTGTGGGAACACCAGCAGTGTTGCTACACTATTCTATATGATAGTTATATTGTGGGAACACCAGCAATGTTGCTACACTATTCTATATGATAAGTTATATTGTGGATATGGAAAGTATCTTTCTCGTGTTCCAATGCTGTAATAGGTAGAGAGGGAGGGGGAGAGAGGTGGGGTGGAAAGTGGGGAGAAGAGTGCCGAATAAAACTGGGGAGAATAAAATTCTGGGGTGCAAATATGTGATAGGGTAAAGTAGGCGGGTGTGAAGGGGTGGAATGTTACCTGAGAATGTTTGGAATGTTTGGGGAGGAAAAAAATGGGAGGGGAGATGAGGGGAGTTTGCCGGGGTACGTTTAGTGGATTACTGTGGTTGTTTAGTGGATTACAGTGGTTGTTTTGTTTACAGTGTTTGCTGGTTTACAGTGGATTTTGAGTGGTTTACATTGGTTTGGAGGTTTACAGTTTAGTATATCGTGGTTTGGTGACTAACAGTGGTTGTTTGGTGGCTAACAGTGGTTGTTTGGTGACTAACAGTGGTTGTTTGGTGGCTAACAGTGGTTGTTTGGTGGCTAACATTGGTTGTTTGGTGGCTAACATTGGTTGTTTGGTGGCTAACTTTGGTTGTTTGGTGTCTAACATTGGTTGTTTGGTGGCTAACATTGGTTGTTTGGTGGCTAACATTGGTTGTTTGGTGGCTAACTTTGGTTGTTTGGTGGCTAACTTTGGTTGTTTGGTGGCTAACATTGGTTGTTTGATAACCATGTCCCTCGTGACAGTTATATTTCTTAATATATTTTCTTCTGGAACTGAATAATTGTTAATTTTGGATTATTATTTATGACTTGTGTAAAGAGTGACAAGAAATAACCGTTTATTCCCACTGTGATTGTTCAGCATTTATCACCTGTTTACTGTCTACTGCATATATTGTTTACAATTTGTGTAACTGTATTCATGCGTACCTGTTCCTAAAACTGAGGTATTACCGCAGCTGAGGTAAAACAGTGAGTCATCAAGGCCAGGAATACTGTGTTATGTGCCAGATGATCACTGGATGGCACTTTACCAGTCTACAAACAGCGTAAACCCATTTGTTGTGCGCTACCCACTGAAGTCCGTGGTTCAACCGGTAGGGTGAACCATTAGGGTTGTTTTGGTGACTACCTTGTTGTTTGTGCACCTAACAAGTAGGTTTTGGCTGCTAACGGTTGTTGTTTGGTGACTAACAGTGGTTGTTTGGTGACTAACAGTGGTTGTTTGGTGACTAACAGTGGTTGTTTGGTGACTAACAGTGGTTGTTTGGTGACTAACAGTGGTTGTTTGATAACCATGTCCCTCGTGACAGTTATATTTCTTAATATATTTTCTTCGGGAACTGAATAATTTTTAATTTCGGATTATTATTTATGACTTGTGTAAAGACTGACAAGAAATAACCGTTTATTCCCACTGTGATTGTTCAGCATATATCACCTGTTTACTGTCTACTGCATATATTGTTTACAATTTGTGTAACTGTATTCATGCGTACCTTTTCCTAAAACTGAGGTATTAACGCTTGAGGTAAAACAGTGAGTCATCAAGGCCAGGAATACTGTGTTATGTGCCAGATGATCACTGGATGGCACCTCTACCAGTCTACAAACACCGATAAATCCATTACTGTTGTGACGCCCACACACTGAAGTCCGTGGTTCGACCCCCGGTACGGGTGGAACCATTAGGACGTGTTTTCGTAAGACACCTGCTGTCCATGTTCACCTAGCAGCAAGTAGGTACCTAGCTGCTGGTCAACTGATGTGGGGAGCATCTTGGGGACAAAATTGACCTAATTTGTCCGAAGTGATCTGCATAACAAGAGGATTTCTATATAGTATGTCATTGGTGTCAGCTATGGTCTGTATAAGTTGTATCATGTACTTGTAGAAATATTGATTATTATTATGATTATTATTATTATTGTTGTAGGCTGAAGTCCGAGTCATGCTAAGGCGTAATCCCGCACTCAGCAAATATCAGAGTCGCATGCGGGCTCAGATCGCTACCGCGACCTTCTACTCCAGGCAATTCTACTTGAATCAAAGTAGTATACCCTCACCTACCGCAAGAGTATGCATGTATACCTTTCATGTATACGTGTGTATGAGTGCTGGGCAGTGCGGTATACATCCCCATACCTCTTTTATCCCTTTCTATATTTTCCCATCTTCCTTCTACATTTCATTACTAGAGTTCTGTACATTGTTCGTTCTCTGTGTATACTCCTGCGCTATTTCCAATGTACCACCACCACTAACTACTACTACCACCACCACTACTACTACTACCACCACCACTACTACAACTACTACCACCACTATACTACTACTAACACCACTACTACTACTACTAACACTACTACTACTACTACCACCACTACTACCACCACCACCACTACTACCACCACTACTACTACCACCAATACTACTACTACCACCACCACTACTACCACCACTACTACCACTACTACTACCACTACTACTACCACTACTACTACCACCACTACTACCACTACTACTACCACCACTACTACTACTACCACCACTACTACCACTACTACTACCACCACTACTACCACTACTACTACCACCACTACTACTACTACCACTACTACTACCACCACTACCACTACTACTACCAACACCACCACCACCACTACTACTACCACTACTACAAAACTATCACTACTACCACTACCACCACTACTACTACAACTACTACCTCCACCACCACTACCACTACAACTACCACCACCACCACCACTACTACTACTACTACTACCGCTTCCACCACAACTATCACCAGCAAAACAGACAGTACCACCAAACCCACCACTCTCATTGGAAATAAGGACCCCATTGGAAATAAGGACCCCATTGGAAATAAGGACCCCATTGGAAATACGGACCCCATTGGAAATACGGACCCCATTGGAAATACGGGTTATCCTGGAAGGTATTTACATAATGATAATTATACTTAAGTCTTCCTGTACCAAAATAAAGTTACCAGCACTACCACCAACACTACCACCAACACTACCACCAACACTACCACCAACACTACCACCAACACTACCACCAACACTACCACCAAAACTACCACCAACACTACCACCAACACTACCACCAACACTACCACCAACACTACCACCAACACTATCACCAACACTATCACCAACACTACCACCAACACTACCACCAACTACCACCAACACTACCACCAACACTACCACCAACATATAATACCACCACCAAACTACCACCAAACTACCACCAACACTACCACCAACACTACCACCAACACTACCACCAACACTACCACCAACACAACTACCACCAACACTACCACCAACACAACCACCATAGCTACCACCATCACTACCACCAACACTACCACCATAACTACCACCAACACTACCACCATAACTACCACCAACACTACCACCATAACTACCACCAACACTACCACCAACACTACCACCATAACAACATTACCACCAACACTACCACCAACACTACCACCACCAACACTACCACCGACACTACCACCAACACTACCACCGACACTACCACCAACACTACCACTGACATTACCACCAACACTACCACCAACACTACCACCAACACTACAACCATAGCTACCACCAACACCACCACCAACACCACCACCAACACTACCACCAACACAACTACCACCAACTCTAGCACAAACACTACCACCTCCAACAACAACAACAACCACCACTATTACCACCACTCCCATTCTCTCTACCCTCATCCCTCCATTCCCACTTTCCTCCTTCCCTCTCCCTCACCCTCCTTCCCTCTCCTCCCCCTCCCCAGACTCGGGGACGACGCACCAAATGACACACTGACCGATAGTTCAATCAACGACAACAGTTCCTGTCGCCGACTAACGACAAAACAAAGAATCACTATTTTCCATCCCACAAGCGAAGCACTTGCCCCATCCCACCACGCCCATCCCTCACCCAGCAACCACCCACTCCGGAATTCCATTATCATTCCTCTTGTGAAAGGGGCATCCATTGTATCTAATGGTTTCTGTGAGGTAAAGAAAAGTAAAGATTGTCTTTTAATGGAGCTCGGGAAAGAATGGTTAAGACTGCTATTAATGGATTAGCCAAATGAATTCCTTGAAAGCTCCGAGGAGGCTAAGAGGAAATAGAACAAGGCAGTTTTTTATCGTTTTCTTCTTACACACACACACACGAA
Source organism: Cherax destructor (assembly GCA_009830355.1). NCBI lineage: Eukaryota > Metazoa > Arthropoda > Malacostraca > Decapoda > Parastacidae > Cherax > Cherax destructor. Next base: position 51,309 of record WNWK01004883.1, read on the forward strand.
GAGGCGGGGCCAGGAGCTGTGGATCGACCCCTGCAACCACAACTAGGTGAGTACACACATGAAAAGAATTCAATCGGACGAGGACCAGGCAGAACTACAAAGGGATATGGACAGGCTGCAAGCCTGGTCCAGCAACTGGCTCCTGGAGTTCAACCCCACCAAGTGCAAAGTCATGAAGATTGGAGAAGGGCAAAGAAGACCGCAGACGGAGTACAGCCTAGAGGACGGGGCCAGAGACTACAAACCTCACTCAAGGAAAAGGATCTTGGGGTGAGTATAACACCGGGCACATCTGAGGCGCACATCAACCGCAGAAAATTTTAGAAAGGACTTAATTTTAAATGAGTTGTTGCTAATTGACCAATTTTACCTATTCGGCACGATATATATAATAATATATAATAATATATATATATATATATATATATATATATATATATATATATATATATATTACCAAACTGTGGCAGGCCAGGATTCGACCCCACGACACATTGTCCAGCCACAAGAGAGAAAGAAACAAGTGGTACAGACAAACATTTACTATACTGCGGCGTGGTTTCATTGTTATATAGACTGATTGTTAAGGCGGGTATTCAAACACGAGGCTGAAATTAATCCTTGAGCATCCACTGCCACGAGTGTCCTCGCAACATGATACAAGTCTAGTTCGCTAGGCTCATGTTGTTTGTAGGATCGATGGCGGAGTGGATAGGGTGACACGTATGTTGTGTTGTCTCTTGAGGCGGGACAATGTGTCGTGGGGTCGAATCCTGGCCTGCCGCAGTTTGGTAATATATAACTGCCATTCAATTTTTTTCACAATCATTAATCACCAAAAAAAAAAAAATCTTTTCAATAAACGTTTTTCTAAAAAATTTATGATGTATATAAACAGACCTTAATTCTTTCTATAATTAAAACTTAGAAAAAACTTAAGTGGTTATTGATATTCTCTTAATTAAAAACAAAATACTGATATCCCATCTATTGTTTTCTATTGTTCCTTTGAAGGGTCGTGTTGTATAATGTATTTGTATTGTATTTTCCACGTGAATCGACTTAACGTAATCTATAGCGAGGGGGAAAAAAGGTGCAAAGGCATTAAGTACCTTTTTAAGAACCTTTGGAACCTCTGGGATGAATAATTGATGTGATGAGTTTTATTCTCAACTCATCCTTTATGAGATGAGCTTGGTTATGGTCAGGGGTTCTGGTGCAAGGAAGTGGAGCTGGTTTTTGTGAAGGGAGTCAGTGGTGGTTAATTATCTCTGGTGGTGAGTCGCAATAACTCATGTTTTTGTTAGAATAATAATAATATCGATAAGATTTTTTTATAATTCTACTGCTACTACAAGCACTACTACTAATACTACAGTCACAACTACTACAAGCACTACTACTAATACTACAGTCACAACTACTACAAGCACTACTACTAATACTACAGTCACAACTACTACAAGCACTACTACTAATACTACAGTCACAACTACTACAAGCACTACTACTAATACTACAGTCACAACTACTACAAGCACTACTACTACTACTACAGTCACAACTACTACAAGCACTACTACTAATACTACAGTCACAACTACTACAAGCACTACTACTAATACTACAGTCACAACTACTACAAGCACTACTACTAATACTACAGTCACAACTACTACAAGCACTACTACTAATACTACAGTCACAACTACTACAAGCACTACTACTAATACTACAGTCACAACTACTACAAGCACTACTACTAATACTGCAGTCACAACTACTACAAGCACTACTACTAATACTACAGTCACAACTACTACAAGCACTACTACTAATACTACAGTCACAACTACTACAAGCACTACTACTATACTACAGTCACAACTACTACAAGCACTACTACTAATACTACAGTCACAACTACTACAAGCACTACTACTAATACTACAGTCACAACTACTACAAGCACTACTACTAATACTACAGTCACAACTACTACAAGCACTACTACTAATACTACAGTCACACTCAACTACTACAATCAGCACTACAGCCTATACTAATACTACAGTCACAACTACTACAAGCACTACTACTAATACTACAGTCACAACTACTACAAGCACTACTACTAATACTACAGTCACAACTACTACAAGCACTACTACTAATACTACAGTCACAACTACTACAAGCACTACTACTAATACTACAGTCACAACTACTACAAATACTACTACTACTACTACAAATACTACTACTACTACAAATACGACTACTGCTACTACAAATACTATTTCTGTTCCAAAAACTATTGCTACAAATACTACTACGTATATTATTACTACAAATACTATTGCTACAGACACTACTACTAAAATACTTCTATTTCTACTAATACTAATAATTGTATTTTCTTGTATTCTTCCACTACTACAAAAACAACAACAGCAACTCTCTCCCCACAATAGACATTAATTTACAGATATTGATCGACTTTATCGAAGATCGACATTTTGTATCCACCAGCTGTCTGTCGACAGGTGAAGCTCTTGATCCGAGGAACTGAAGCTGCCCCTTTGATTAAAATTTGCAAAGGTGAGTTTATGAAGCAACGATTTTTTGGTCTAATGAAAATCGTGTGAATTTTTCTGGGAAATATATTCGTGAAAATGAGTCAGTGTCACGAAATTCGTGTATTTCTTTGGTTATATTGGTTAGTTTCAAGTTTATCTAATACACGAAGGTCAGAATGGTTGGTGGTTGGTTTGGTTTGAAGTCTATCTACTACGGGACCAGTTAATGGGTTAAGTCTATTACAAACGAGGTCATGGGTTGCATGTCACCTGTACACCACCAGTCAAGAATACTTTAATACCTAAAATACTGATTAATGTGAACTACCAGTGTATATACACTGAGATGTATATACAGAGAAAGAGAGGGAGAAACTCGGTATATACACTGAGATACATCTCAGGATGTATATACACAGTGTATATAAACTAGATAACCTATAAATCAAATATAAATTGTATAAGTTATTACTCGCATTATATAAACTATTAAATGTACAATTAACAGCAATTGAATTGTACAATGCATAATTTTCATTATTTAATAAATCTTATATAAAAAATCACAAAGTATATATATATATATATAAGTGGTTTAGAACACGTTAGGGAATACTAGGACCTTGATCATTTCTAACATACAGAAGTTAGAAAGACAGTATATATGCGCAGAGTGAGGTGTGAGTGACACATGGTGACCTGAAGAATGACGTACTGGGATGATGACAAGTAGACAGAGTGATCATGTGTCTCCTGTGTTGTTAGGAAGGTGATGCTGTGTCTGGTTGAGTATCATGTATGATAATGTTTTAGTAATTTCGTAGCTTCCAGTGTTATGTTCTATGGTGTCGGTGATTAGCGAGGCTTCCAGTGTTATGTTCTATGGTGTCGGTGATTAGCGAGGCTTCCAGTGTTATGTTCTATGGTGTCGGTGATTAGCGAGGCTTCCAGTGTTATGTTCTATGGTGTCGGTGATTAGCGAGGCTTCCAGTGTTATGTTCTATGGTGACGGTGATTAGCGAGGCTTCCAGTGTTATGTTCTATGGTGACGGTGATTAGCGAGGCTTCCAGTGTTATGTTCTATGGTGACGGTGATTAGCGAGGCTTCCAGACATGGGCGGTGATTATCAGTGTATGTTCTGGTGTCGAGTGGTTGCCTTCCCAGGTATATGTCTGGGAGGATACAGGCGTACCAACGTTGAGTCTGTGGGAGGATCAGGCGTACACTTCAAAGTGAGTCCTGTGTGGGACAGCGAGGCTTCAAGTGGAGTCCTGTGTGGTGATTAGCAGGCGTACCTAGTGGAGTCCTGTGAGGATACAGGCTACCTTAACGTGGTGTCCGGTGTGGAGGACACAGGCGTACTGTTCGTGGGCGTGGGACACAGGGGTCATGAATGTCCCTGTGGAGGACACAGGCGTACCTTAACGTGGAGTCCCTGTGGAGGACACAGGCGTACCTTAACGTGGAGTCCCTGTGGAGGACACAGGCGTACCTTAACGTGGAGTCCCTGTGGAGGACACAGGCGTACCTTAACGTGGAGTCCCTGTGGAGGACACAGGCGTACCTTAACGTGGAGTCCCTGTGGAGGACACAGGCGTACCTTAACGTGGAGTCCCTGTGGAGGACACAGGCGTACCTTAACGTGGAGTCCCTGTGGAGGACACAGGCGTACCTTAACGTGGAGTCCCTGTGAAGGACACAGGCGTACCTTAAGTCGTCTCTGTTGCCGGCGTTTCGATGTTCATTCAGGCGGACTGAAAGATCTCTCCTGTTTCCCCTACATATTTATTGGAACAGTATCCACAGGGGATGGTGTAGACGCCCGCTGTTGAAGTTAGAGGTGTGAGGCTAGGTTACATAGTGAGGACTTTGATGATGTGTTTATGGTGGTAACATGTTGCTCTGGCAAGTGCCTGGCGAGTATTCGTGGCAACATCACCACATGGGAGCACTATGCACTGCTTAGAGAACTGTTCTATGTGGGGTTTGTTGAGGATAGCTTGTGCCTTGAGTCTGCAATCCCTGAAGAAAGATGGAAAATGAAGACTTGTAAAGATTTGTGTTATGTAGATATATTCTTCTTCAAGAATTGATGGTTAAGCCAAGAGCTCTCAAGAAGCCAAAGAGGACTCCTGTTTTAGTGCGGGTGTCTTGGTGAGAATAGAAGTACATAAGATCGTCTTTGTTGTTAGCTTTTCCATACACTTTGAAGAGAAGTTTGTATCTATCACCTGGTTCTGGTGGCCTGGGGCTATAGCTCTCGCTTCACACGGCGAGGGTCTGGGTTCGATTCAAAGCCAGGGTAGAAACATTGGGCGTGTTTCTTTACACCTGTTGTCTATGTTCACCCATCAGTAAAATGGGTACCTGGGTGTTAGTTGATTGGTGTGGGTCGCATCCTGTGTGTTAGTGGACTGGTGTGGGTCGCATCCTGGTGTTAGTGGACTGGTGTGGGTCGCATCCTGGTGTTAGTGGACTGGTGTGGGTCGCATCCTGGGACAAAACTGACCTAATTTGCGGGAAATGCTCAGCATAACAAGCGGCTTTCTATATAGTAGTATGTCATTGATGTCAGCTATGGTCTGTATACCTTGTACATGTACTTGTATACCTTGTACTTGTAAAAATAAAGATATATTATTATTATATAAAGTACAATTTACAAACACAATACACATACAGTTAGCGACAAAGGCATGAGGGATCAGATGGTAAATTATTAGTGATAATAGCCAGCCAATGGGAGGGCTTTCCCCTGACTCACAGTAGCCAATCAGAGAGGAGACAGCTGCCACGTGTTGGGCACACACGTGAGACAGCTGCCACGTGCTGGGCACGCACGTGCTTTTTTGCCCCTTGCCCGGAAGTGTTCACTTCTGGCCACAGCTGTTCAGGCAGAAGTGAACAAGTGTTCAGCTTGTGCCCGATACCCAGAGGCATGGGAGGGTATTTAAGAAGGAAGGGAATTTAGGGTGGGAAGAAGGGTGTTTAAGGAGGGAGGGTATTTAGGGAGGGGAGGAAGTGACGGTATTTAGGGAGGGAGGGAAGGGGGGTATTTTGGGAGGGAGGGAATTTATTGTGGGAGAGACGGTATTTAAGGATTAGGGTGGATATTTAGGTAGGGAGGGGGGGTATTTATGTAGGGGAGGGAGGATATTGAGGTAGGGAGGGAGGGGGAGGTGAAGGAAGGGGTCTCTGTGGTAGGGATGATTATTGGAGGTGGTATCCCCAATGCATTTGGGAGAAGAGATGTGATAATAATAATAATAATAATAATAATAATAATAATATTTATATGTAACTAATAACAGTAACAATAATAGTAATAAATCTAATTTATTATTATTATTATTATTATTATTATTATTATTATTATTATTATTATTATTATTATTATTACCAGAATGGCTAAAATGTACCAAGAGGAAATAGAAAATATTCAATAAATATTCTAGTAGGTATGGGAGGTTACCTATTGACCAGAACAGATGTGTACACCTGTAACACATGTCTCTCATCTACTGAGGTACCACATATGTACTCCATTTGATGTACTCATCTTTGTGTACTAACCCAGATGTACTCACCAAGAGTCATCTTGATGTACTCTGATGTACTGATTTTGATGTACTTACATAGATGTAGTGTTGATGTGCTGTTGTGTACTTGATGTACTACCTAATTTTGTTTACAGGGTTTAATTCATAGCTCTTGGCCTCCTACCTACGCACACAGGTGCGTATGGTGGTGTGTGAGGTGACGCTCTCTGATGACGCACACGTGCGTATGGTGTGACGTACACGTGTGCGTATGGTGTGTACGTATGATATTTGAGCGTCACTTGTTACTCTGACCATGTTATCGGGAGGGAGGGAAGGGGGGGGAAGGGGAGGAGATGATGGGGAGGAGGGAAGGGGAGGGAGGAGGAGGAATGGGGAGGAGGAAGAGGGAAGAGAGGAGGGAAGAAGGGAAGGGGAGGGAGGGAAGGCGGGAGATTGATGGCGGGAGGAAGGGAATGAGGGGAGGAGGGAAGAAGGGACGGAAGGTAGGAATGGAGGGAAGGAGGAAGGTAGGGAGTGAGTTAATACCATTGTCTAGGGGACTAATTACTACATTCTTTGGTTACTAATTAGTATACATTGTCTTGGGGACTAGTACATTGTCTTGGGGACTAATTAGTACAGTGTCTTGGGGACTAATTAATACATTATCTTGAGGCTAATTAATACATTGTCTTGGGGACTAATTAATACATTGTCTTGAGGCTAATTAATACATTGTCTTGGGGACTAATTAATACATTGTCTTGGACTAATTAATACATTGTCTTTGGCTAATTAGCACCCACAATAATGTTTTGTTAATAGGCATAATAAGAATATAATCCAAAAACTAATTAGTAGGCATAACAGACCCATTTTTTTTATTTATATTTTTTGAAAATCTCATTATCCCCATGAACAACAAAAAAATCTTGCTGCAGGATGCTTATAAATCCTGGGCACCAGCCAGAGCCGGATTAATTAAGACGAATGGGAGCATCTGGGCAACTCCAGCTGGCTGGAGGGTAGTGGATAGTGGAGTATTGGGATACCGGGATAGGGATACCAGAAAAGAGATACCTGTATATGGATACTGGGATAGAGATACCTGTATAGGGATACTGGGATAGACACCTGTATAGGGATACTGGGATAGAGACACCTGTATAGGGATACTGGGATAGAGACACCTGTATAGGGATACTGGGATAGAGATACTGAGATAAGGAGACTGGGATAAGATACCGGGATAAAAATACCAGGACAGGGATACTGGGATAGGGATACCTGTATAGGGATACTGGGATAGAGACACCTGTATAGGGATACTGGGATAGAGATACTGAGATAAGGAGACTGGGATAAGATACCGGGATAAAAATACCAGGAAAGGGATACTGGGATAGGGATACCGGGATATGGATACTAGTATAGGGGTACTGGGATAGGTGCTGGTACCAGAGTCTGTAGTTGGTAAGTAACAAGGATACCAGTATAGGGGTACCTTTGATATACCTTTGAAGAGTTTCGAGAGTTTATCTACTCTCTGAGCCCGGCCATGGGCCAGGCTCGTCTGGTGCTTGCCTGGTCAACCTGGCTGTTGCTGCTGAAGGCCCGCTGCCCCACATATCCATCACAGCCTGGTTGATCTGGCACCCGATGAAGATACTTGTCCAGTTTCCTCTTGAAGGCTTCTACACTGGTTCCAGCGATGTTTCGAATATCTTCTGGTAAGATGTTGAATAGTCTGGGACCCCGGATGTTAGTACAGTGCTCCCGTATTGTCCCCACCGCACCCGTACTGGGATAGGTGCTGATACCAGAGTCAGTGGTTGGTACCAGGAATACCTAGAAGACTTTGTTACCATTGCTAGTAGAGTACTGCAGCCAGAAATTAATTGAAAAGTGGAATTATTTTTTAGGCGGAATTAGTTTTAATGTTAAATTAGTGATGAATTAGTGTAAAGGTTTATAAGCAGTGAGGGTCTCACGAAATCGTAATGATACGATTGTAAACAGACCATACAACGAGCGGGGATTGAACTCGTGGCATTTGTGGTCACAGTGGTGGCCCATGCTAACCTTCCTATGGTGTATAAATATACGTAGTTGGATGAATCTTATTGTAGCCAGGTGGCCCAGTGGTTTACGCACTTGCCTGGAGATTTACGACTTACTTGCCATGGGTTCTATCCCTTCCTGTGGTATGATTTGTGAGTGAGGTATGTTGTGTCACCTTGAGGGATTGTGGGGTCATCCTGACCAGTTTACTAGTAGAGAAAGTTTAGGGGAAATAAAGTGTTTAGAATATATGAACTTAGGGAGGAACACTGCAGAAGGCCTACTGAAGATTAAGACACATGTAAGACAGATTGGTAACTTTACTGATGAAACGTTTCGCCCACATAGTAGGCTTCTTCAGTCAAATACAGAGACAACAATAATAATGAAATGAAGATGTAATCAGTACAAACTTGGAGAAAAAGTATTTGAGGTGGTCAGTCCCTCAGCCTGGAAACATAATCGTTCCAGACCATGGAGCTGGACACTTCTCCAGGCTGAGGGACTGACCACCTTGTTCCAGACCATGGAGCTGAACTCTTCTCCAGGATGAGGGACTGACCACCTTGTTCCAGACCATGAAGCTGGACTCTTCTCCAGGCTGAGGGACTGACCACCTTGTTCCAGACCATGGAGCTGAACTCTTCTCCAGGCTGAGGGACTGACCACTTTGTTCCAGACCATGAAGCTGAACTCTTCTCCAGGCTGAGGGACTGACCACCTGTCCCGACATGGAGCTGCTCTTCTCCAGCTGAGGACTGACCACCTGTTCAGACCATGACTGATCTTCTCAAGCTGAGGGACTGACCACCTTGTTCCAGACCATGAAACTGAACTCTTCTCCAGGCTGAGGGACTGACTACCTTTTTCCAGACCGTGGCTAACTTTCTCCCGGTGAGGGACTACCACTTGTCCAGACATGATGCTGGATCTTCTCAGATTGTGAGGTATTTGTACCATTTGTCATCCTGACCATGAAGCTGAACTCTTCTCAGAACTGGGGACTGACCACTGTTAAAACGTAGAAGTGGATCTTTCAGCTGACTGGACTTGACCACCTTTGTATACCAGACCTATGAAACTGAATTCTCACTAGAACTTTGAGGGTGACTCACTACTATGTTCCCGACCATGAGCTGGACCTTCTCAGGCTGAGGACTGACCACCTTGTTCAGACCATGAAACTGAACTCTTCTCAGGCTGAGGACTGACTACCTTGTTCCAGACCTGGTGCTAAACTCTTCTCCAGGCTGAGGACTGACACCTTGTTCCAGACCATGACTGAACTCTTCTCCAGGCTGAAGGACTGACTACCTTGTTCCAGACCATGAACTGAACTCTTATCCAGGCTGAGGGACTGACCACCTTTTCCAACTATGAACACTGAATCTTTATCCACTACTACTACCTGTTCATGACCACTGTGTAGCTGAACTCTTCTCAGGCTGAAGAACACTTTGACTTGTTCAACCATGGATGTAACTTTCTCAGGCTGAGGGCTACCACCCAAACATTTATTGCCAATAGTATGTACTTGATTATAACTTTATTTCACACACTATCACTTGTATCACTTGAAGAATATACTTGTAACATAACTTTCCTCGTAAAGACACACTGTGCAATGTTTAACTCTTCAACTTGATCCGTATTTTCCATTTCAACTGCCTATCAACGTCACTATACTGACACTTTACAATTATTTGCCCAGCATGTAACTTTATACCACTATTAACTTTGATACCACTATTAACTTTGATACCACTATCAACTCTGATACAATTATTAACGATACAACTATTAATAACTATTGCTGGATGGTAGTACCTCCCTGAATGGTTGTCAACCATCCTACTATCTGTTTCACTCTGGTATGGCAGGATGGTAGTACCTCCCTTGATGGTTGTTGTCAACCATCCTACTATCTGTTTCACACTGGTATGGCAGGATGGTAGTACCTCCCTGGATGGTTGTTGTCAACCATCCTACTATCTGTTTCACTCTGGTATGACAGGATGGTAGTACCTCCCTGAATGGTTGTCAACCATCCTACTATCTGTTTCACTCTGGTATGGCAGGATGGTAGTACCTCCCTTGATGGTTGTTGTCACCATCCTATATCTGTTCACTCTGGTATGACAGGATGGTAGTACCTCCCTGAATGGTTGTCAACCATCCTACTATCTGTTTCACTCTGGTATGGCAGGATGGTAGTACCTCCCTGATGGTTGTTGTCTACCATCCTTCTACCTTGGGAAAATCTACCAGTAGACTCCCTCTCGACCTCCTCCGACTCCCTTAATCAAGTTAGCTTCATTTTGACATGTTCGAAAGGTCACATTCCTAATTACATGTTATTAGTTAATTCCTAATCAGGGAAATTTCATATCCTGATATCTTAGATTATTTCTTCAATTTCTAAAATAGCAGCATTAGACTGTTTTTACAGCCCCTTTTGGGGAAAGTCTAATAGGGAAATAGGGAACAGATGAGTTTCCCTATTACCATCAGTCTGCCATAGGGAGTTATTATGGAGTGAGTCACTCTTGGTTTTCTCAGAAGTCGTGTTTGCTAATGACCTACCTGATTACCTATTTTAATTACTGCTCTGTAATTATAATCTATAAACTAACCCTCAGAATGTAGCATTTCCCCGATAATAATAATAATACTTATAATAATTAAAGTAATAATTTTAATATAAATTGTAGTAGTAATGATGAACATTTTAATGATAATTTTAATATTAATGATGATAGTAATTTCAATAATAATGATAGTAATGATAATTTTAATATTAATGATAGTAATTTCAATAATAATGATAGTAATGATAATTTTAATAATGTTACTGAATCAATTAAATTTGATGACTCACGAAATCGTAATGACACGACTGCAATCAAACCATACCACGGGTGGGGTTAGAACCCGCGGCCAAGTCTCAAAACTCCAGACCGTCTGGTTTAATTAAATTTGATATATTTTGTCTTCATTGTTAAAAATTATAAAATTAATAGTTGTACTCGTGGTGATGTACTCGTGGTGATGTACTCGTGGTGATGTACTCGTGGTGATGTACTCGTGGTGATGTACTCGTGGTGATGTACTCGTGGTGTCCTCGTGATATATTTGCTGTCCTCCACACGTCCGGCAGTTGAACTCTGTCTATCGATTTGTTGAAGATTGTTGTTAGTGGAACACACACTGTCTCTGTTCCCTCTCTCAGGACCAACGAAAAGATATCTGATCCCTCTACCAGAGTATTTAGCTCACACAACTCCTCTCCAGGTGTATGTATTGTGTCCAGTACTAGCTGGTGCACTCTGCTGCCTCGGTTCTCTGTTAACTTTCTTCTCTCTATGAATAGCTTCGTATTTTTTTTGCTGAGGTCCTCGCAGATTTCATTGTCATTTCTTGTCAGACCTTCCGTCTTCAGACTGATTACCTGGTTCAGTGCTGTTTGTCTACTTAATGATGTGGTTGTGTAGCAGCTTTGGTTCAGTGTGTGTGTACTCAACTAGTTGTACTCACCTAGTTGTGGTTGCAGGAGTCGAGTCATAGCAATAGCCCCTCCTCTTCACTGGCCTCTACTGGGTCTCTCTCCCTTCGAAATGAGCCTTATCATACCTCTTCTTAAAGCTATGAATGGATCCTGCCTCCACTACATCGCTTCCCAAGCTATTCCACTTCCTGACCACTGTGTGTGTGTGTGTGTGTGTGTGTGTGTGTACTACTCACCTATATGTGGTTGCACAGCTCCTGGACCCGCCTCTTTGCTGGTCACTACTAAGTCCACTCTCTCCCTACTCCATGAGCTTTGTCGTATCTCTTAAAACTGTGTATGGATTCTGCCTGCACTACATCACTCTCCTGATTATTACGTTTCCCGCCGGTTCTAAGGCTAAAGAAATACTTCCCAACAGCCCTGTGACTCATCTGAGTTTTCAATTTCCAGTTGTGACCCTTGGTTGCTGTGACCCCTTGTTGGTGTGTCCCCTTGTTGGTGTGTCCCCTTGTTGGTGTGTCCCCTTGTTGGTGTGTCCCCTTGTTGGTGTGTCCCCTTGTTGGTGTGTCCCCTTGTTGGTGTGTTCCCTTGTTGGTGTGTTCCCTTGTTGGTGTGTTCCCTTGTTGGTGTGTTCCCTTGTTGGTGTGTTCCCTTGTTGCTGTGTCCCCTTGTTGCTGTGTCCCCTTGTTGCTGTGTCCCTTTGTTGATGTGTCCCCTTGTTGCTGTGTCCCCTTGTTGCTGTGTCCCCTTGTTGCTGTGTCCCCTTGTTGCTGTGTCCCCTTGTTGCTGTGTCCCCTTGTTGCTGTGTCCCCTTGTTGCTGTGTCCCTTGTTGCTGTGTCCCCTTGTTGCTGTGTCCCCTTGTTGCTGTGTCCCCTTGTTGCTGTGTCCCCTTGTTGCTGTGTCCCCTTGTTGGTGTGTTCCCTTGTTGCTGTGTCCCCTTGTTGGTGTGTCCCCTTGTTGGTGTGTCCCCTTGTTGGTGTGTCCCCTTGTTGGTGTGACCCCCTTGTTGGTGTGTTCCCTTGTTTGTGTGTTCCCTTGTTTGTGTGTTCCCTTGTTGGTGTGTTCCCTTGTTGGTGTGTCCCCTTGTTGGTGTGTCCCCTTGTTGCTGTGTCCCCTTGTTGTTGTGACCCCCTTGTTGCTGTGTCCCCTTGTTGGTGTGTCCCCTTGTTGGTGTGTCCCCTTGTTGGTGTGTCCCCTTGTTGGTGTGTCCCCTTGTTGGTGTGTCCCCTTGTTGGTGTGTCCCCTTGTTGGTGTGTCCCCTTGTTGGTGTGTCCCCTTTTGCTGTGTCCCCTTGTTGCTGTGTCCCCTTGTTGCTGTGTCCCCTTGTTGCTGTGTCCCCTTGTTGCTGTGTTCCCTTGCTGTGTCTCCTAAGTGTGGGTGCCCAGTCGAAGCTAGACGGTGACTCCCATACCCCTGAACACCAGGTTATACCTGGAGTATACCTGGAGGGTGTTTCGGGGGTCAACGCCCCCGCAGCTTGGTCTGAGACCAGGCCTCGTGGTGGATCAGGGTATGATAAACCAGGCTGTTGCTGCTGGGCGCACTCAGACTGACGTACGAACCACAGCCTGGTTGGTCAGGTATTGACTTTAGGTGCCTGTCAATTCCTCTCATTATTTTATATGTCGTTATCATGTCCCCCTTATCTCTTCTGTCCTCCAGTTTGTGTGTGTACACTCACCTAAATGTGGTTGCAAGAGTCGATTCACAGCTCCTGGCCCCGCCTCTTCGCTGGTCGCTATTAGGTCTATTCTCTCCTTTGTGTGTGTGTGTGTGTGAACTCAGGTATTTGTGGTAGCAGGGGTCGAGTCATAGCTCCTGGCCTCTGTGTGTGTGTGTGTGATCCTTACCACCATACTTCCTCTTACTCCCCTCAAGCGTCATTCCGGACTCCGCCGCCTCTAGCATTTAAATCACCCTCTTCCTCCCTCCATCTCTTCCTCCCTCCATCTCTTCCTCCCTCCATCCACCCTCCATCCCTCCCGCTTTCCCTCCCCTTCTCTCCTCCCCCTATTCCTCCCCTCCCCATTAACCGGTGTCCCGACCACATGTTGCTTTTACCCTCTTCCCCCCTGCACTTATTTATCCCCTTCCCCCATTCTTCCCCTTTATGGTGGTTTGGAGATGGGGAGAGTGAGGAGGGGAGGGGAGGGGAGGGGAGCGAGGAGGCAGGTGTCATATGGGCAGTAGTCCATGTCGTGTCCTGCTTGTGTAAGTGGATTACATGTGTGTGTGTGTGTGTGTGTGTGTGTGTGTGTGTGTTTGTACTCATTTGTACTCACCTATTTGTAGTTGAAGGGGTCGATTCATAGCTCCTGGTCCCGCCTCTTCACTGACCGCTACTGGGTCCTCTCTCCCTGCTCCATGAGCTTTATCGTACCTCGTCTTAAAACTATGTATGGTTCCTGCCTCCACTAAGCCATTTGCCAGACTATTCAACTTCCTGACAACTCTATGACTAAAGAAGTACTTCCTAACATCTATTTGTCTCATCTGAGTCTTCAACTTCCAGTTGTGACACCTTGTTTCTGTGTCCCATCTCTGGAACATCCTGTCTCTGTCCACCTTGTCATTTTCTCTCAGTATTCTATGTCGTTATCATGTCTCCCCTAACCCTCCTGTCCTCCAGTGTCGTCAGGCCGATTTCCCTTAACCTTTCTTCGTATGATATTCCCCTTAGCTCAGGGACTAGCCTTGTTGCAAACCTTTGCACTTTCCTAATTTATTGACGTGCTTGACCAGGTGTGGGTTCCAAACTGGTGCTGCATACTAGAGTATGCAGCACCAGCTGGAACCCACACTGTACACGTTACACGGTGTAGAGAGTCTTGAACGATTCCTTACTGAGGTATCGGAACGCTATTCTCAGGTTTGCCAGGCGCCCATACGCTGCAGCAGTTATCTGGTTGATGTGTGCCTCAGGAAATGTGCTCGGTATTATACTCACTCCAGGATCCTTTTCCATGAGTGAGGTTTGCAGTCTTTGGCCACCTAGCCTATACTCTGTCTGTGGTCTTTGTCCGTCTCCAATCTTCTTGACTTTACATTTCACAGGGTTAAATTTGAGGGGCCAGTTGTTAGACCAGTCTTGTAGCCTGTCCAGGTCTCTCTGTAGTCCTGCCTGATCCTCATCTGATTTAATTCTCCTCATTAACTTCACATCATCCGCCAACAGGGACACTTCTGAGTCTATCCCTTCCGTCATGTCATTCACATATACCAAAAATAGCACAGGTCCTAGGACTGACCCTTGTGGAACCCCGCTCGTCACAGGTGCCTACTGACACCTCGTCACGTACATGACTCGTTGCCTCCCTGTCAGATATTCTCTGATCCCTTGCAGTGCCTTTCCTGTTATATGTACCTGTTCCTCTAGCTTTTACACTAATCTCTTGTGAGGAACTGTGTCGATGGCCCTCCTACAGTTAAAGAAAATGCAATCTACCCACCCCTCTCGTGTCTTACTCCGTTACCTTGTCATAAAACTCCAGTAGGTTTGTGACAGAGGATTTGCCTTTCATGAATCCGTGCTGGTTGTCGTTTATAAGCATGTTCCGTTCTAGGTGCTCCACCACTCTCCTCCTGATAACCTTCTCCATGACTTTGCATAGTATACACGTGTGACCAGCAGTAACAGCCTAGTTGATCAGGCCGTGGTCACGGACCGGACCGCGGGGGCGTTGACCCCCGGAATACCCTCCAGGTAGGTAGATACAGTGACTGGAACAATTCTCAAGCTATAATTCCGTGGCTGGAACAATTCACATCTAACCTTCAATGCTTTGACTACAAGAAATCACAACTAACCCACAATACCATGACAACAATTCACAACTAACCCACAATACCATGACAACAATTCACAACTAACCCACAATACCATGACTGCAACAATTCACAAAGTCACACATTAGAGAAAGAAACTTTAAAGAACGTTTCCGTCTATCCTGGAGCGAAACGTCAACATTTCTGACTTTATCACAGAGGTGTAGTACTGATAGACATAGTATTGATGGACATATACAAACTATACAAATCATTTCCTGCAGCCATAAAGTTAACAATTAGCTAATTATCAATTATTTAATTAGTTGCGCTTTCTAATTTGCTGCTGTTTACAAACTTTTATTTTTAAAAAGCAATTTGGGTAGTGATTGAGGCATTTTGAGTTACGTGAATAACTGGTACAATATTTGCTATGGTAAATACCGAAGTGGAACCTACTTTGGTATATGTGGCAAAATGGACACTAATGCAGTATAATGCTGTTCTTTATTGACTACGTTTCGCCCACACACTGGCTCACGAAATGGTAGTGACACGATTGCAAACCAACCATACCACGGGCGGGGCTCGAACTTGAGGTGAGTGTGTCGTAAAACTCTAGACCGACGCTGCGTGTGATTGTAGCCACTGGGCCTGCTGGCTACAATAATATTAATTCAACTAGGTATATTTATACACCATAGGAAGGTTAGCATGGGCCAGCGTGGCCGTGACGAACTCTAGCTCAAGTCCCCTCAAAGCCATCATCATGACTCACGAAATCGTAGTGACAGTGGCCTTTAACAAGACACAAACTTATCTACCTGGGTAAGCAGGTAGGTTCGCCAGGACGGGTCCTGGTCTCCTCCATATGGTGACCTGGCAGACCTTGTAAAGCGTACATGAGTATATATTGGCTGGAGGGCCAGGTGGCACCGGATCACCAGCTGGACAAGAACAAGACCTGGACATTAAAGACGAACCTCATCGTGTCGATATTTAGTGTCGATATTTCCAACCATGTATCCCCATGGTTGGTATATTTTTTCTTAACACATCGGTCATTTCCTCACCAAGGTACGGTGACCCAAAGAAGAAAAACTTTCACCATCATTCACTCCATCACTGTCTTGCCTGAGGCGAGCATACACTACAGTTATAAAACTGCAACATTAACACCCCTCCTTCAGAGTGCAGACACTGTACTTCCCACCTCCAGGACTCAAGTCCGGCCACCCGGTTTCCCTGAATTCGTTCATAAATGTTACCTTGTTGAAATATATGGGTGATAGACCATCAGTGTGTATGATAATGTGATTTGTATCGAAAATTCACTAATAACACACACACACACACACACATGATATGATAAAGCTCATGGCGCAGGGAGAGTGACCCAGTAGCGGCCAGTGAAGAGGCGGGGCCAGGAGCTTTGACTCGACCCCTGCAACCACAACTAGGTGAGTACACACAGGTGAGTGAAACTTATGACGACGTTTCGGTCCGACTTGGACGATTAACTAATGGTCCAAATAGGACCGAAACGTCGTAAGTTTCTCTCTCCCATGGGCGGGTTATTTGTTTGTTCCAATTACGTTATTGGGCCTTTTAAATCTTTTTGGATCAACAAATTTGCTCTGGATAAATTAAGATTTAGCGTCAATAATCTAAGCGGAATTTAAGTCAAATTTTGGGGATTTTTTTTTTCAGTTATTTCTTCTGAAGTTTCTGGCTGAAGGGAAACTGTGTTCTGAATGAGTATTTAATTTTTTTAATTGTCTGTTTATATGGAGTTCCTGAACAGTCTAACAGTTGGTGTATTAGAGAGTTACTAGCAACAGCAGAAGTAGCAGCAACAGCAGCAGTAGCAGCAACAGTAGCAGTAGTAGCAGGAGAGAATCGGTAAAATAAACAACTTAGAAGTTAGAGGGAGGAACTAGTAGAAGTAACACGAGTTAGAAATACAAATTTAAGTGATTTAACTACAGGTGGTCACCCAAAATGACCCAGTGGAAATAAGTCACTGGAGGATTCGAACCTGCACACACTGCATCAAAGAACGCAGTACATTATCCACTCAGCCAGATCCTAGATATAACTATGGGCGCCTAGCCCAGGATTTGATTAAATAACTTATCATGGAGCGAGCCGCGGGGGCGTTGACCCCCGAAACACCCTCCAGGTATACTCCAGGTATAACCTGGTGTTCAGGGGTATGGGAGTCACCGTCTAGCTTCGACTGGGCACCCACACTTAGGAGACACACCAAGGGGACACAGAAACAAGGGGACACAGCAACAAGGGGACACAGCAACAAGGGGACACAGCAACAAGGGGACACACCAACAAGGGAACACACCAACAAGGGAACACAGCAACAAGGGAACACACCAACAAGGGAACACAGCAACAAGGGGGTCACAGCAACAAGGGGACACATCAACAAGGGGGTCACAGCAACAAGGGGGTCACAGCAACAAGGGAATACAGCAACAAGGGAACACACCAACAAGGGAACACACCAACAAGGGGGTCACAGCAACAAGGGGACACAGCAACAAGGGGGGACAGCAAAAAGGGGACACAGCAACAAAGGCACACAGCAACAAGGGGACACAGTAATGGTAGGAGCGAATTTGTTGTGTCTTGAGTAAACTGTTATATAGTGTTGTCTGGAAACTGAGTGATTAATAATTATAATAATAATGTACAATGTATACAGACCATAGTTGACGTCAGTGACATACTGCTATATAGAAAGTCCCTTGTTATACTGAGCATTTCCCGCAAATTAGGTCAGTTTTGTCCCAGGATGCGACCCACACAAGTCCACTAACACCCAGGTACCCATTTTACTGATGGGTACACATGGACAGCAGGTGTCTTAAGGAAACATGTCCTAATTTCCCACCTGTACCGGGGATCGACCCCGGTCTTGTGTGTGAGATGAGTGCGCTAGCGATCGAGCTATGGGACACCAGAGTCGAACATCTAATTCCTGGCGATCAATGGATCAGAGAATGGCTGAAGGTGAGTCTACACTTGACTAACCTCTAACCATGACCTTTCACCTTTGGATTTGTCCAAGGTGACACGGCCTACAACTTCTTCAACTCACCTGTCTACAGTACATAAGCTCCTTCGTGCATATGCTGTATTCTTATCAAGACTGATAAGATTACATCGACTCCAAGCTGAGGGACTGCTTACCTCAACCTCCTTCCAATCTTCCCCATTCATCTTTGTATTGGACTGATGAAGCCACTGTGTGGCAAAACGTTTCTATAATTAAAGTGTTCAACAAGCGTCTAATTGATCAACAAATTCCTGCTGGTTAATAATGGGTTTTAGGTGATTTGTTGTAGCAAATTCCCAAGCGCAGTTACCGTAAGCGAGGTAATGATGGATTGAAGAGCATTACGGAGTGAGCAATAATGTCAGGGGAACAAAGTTGTGCATTGATGCAATTCCCACAGTTACGGAATTTTTCTCAGATGTGTGTTGGATAAGAGAGTTAAATTTGGCAGTCATGTTGCGTTCCAGAATTTTTATCCAGGCATTTTCTGACAACAAAAATTCATGTGTTTTTAAAAAATCATGTGAAATATATATTTTTATGGGCTTTGCATATGATTTTAATATATAAAATACTTGAAAGTATAGAAAAAGGTTGCTGTTGCTGTTCCGTGACTGGAACAATATCCAGCACAAGAAGGAGCTTACCACGAAGACTCGGTCCGACTTGAACCATTTACAACGTCACACTGACAAAAAAGAGTGAGGGATCCAGCATATATACGTGAGGGCGAGAGGAAGAACAAGAATTAGTGTTAGTGGTAGTAGTAATAGAAGTGGTAGTAGTAGTGGTAGTAGAAAGTAGAGAGAATAGTTTTAATGGCACAAGATGTAGAAAAGGGAGTGAAGGGCAAAAATCTTTTAAGACATTGACGTGATTGACTCAATATTTTACAGACTTTTACCCTTTTATCCTCGTCTATATATACTTGCTCCCTCACACTTTTATCCTCGTCTATATATACTGGCTCCCTCACACTTTTATCCTCGTCTATATATACTGGCTCCCTTACACTTTTATCCTCGTCTATATATACTGGCTCCCTCACACTTTTATCCTCGTCTATATATACTGGCTCCCTCACACTTTTATCCTCGTCTATATATACTGGCTTCCTCACACTTTTATCCTCGTCTATATACACAGGCTCCCTCACACTGGTATCCTGGTCTATATATACTGGCTCCCTCATAATTTTATCCTGGTCTATATATACTGGCTCCCTCATACTTTTATCCTCGTCTATATATACTGGCTCCCTCACACTTTTATCCTGGTCTATATATAATAGCTCCCTCACACTTTTATTCTCGTCTATATATAGTGGCTCCCTCACACTTTTATCCTCGTCTATATATAGTGGCTCCCTCACACTTTTATCCTGGTCTATATATACTAGCCTTCTCACACTTTTATCCTCGTCTATATATACTAACTCCCTCACACTTTTATCCTGGTCTATATATACTGGCTCCCTCACACTTTTATCCTCGTCTATATATACTGGCTCCCTCACACTTTTATCCTCGTCTATATATACTGGCTCCCTCACACTTTTATCCTCGTCTATATATACTGGCTCCCTCACACTTTTATCCTGGTCTATATATACTGGCTCCCTCACACTTTTATCCTCGTCTATATATACTGGCTCCCTCACACTTTTATCCTCATCTATATATACTGGCTCCCTCACACTTTTATCCTGGTCTATATATACTGGCTCACTCACACTTTTATCCTCGTCTTTATATAAAGGCTCCCTCACTCTTTTATCCTCGTCTATATATATGGCTCCCTCACACTTTTATCCTCGTCTATATATACTGGCTCCCTCACACTTTTATCCTCGTCTATATATACTGGGTCCCTCACACTTTTATCCTCGTCTATATATACTGGCTCCCTCACACTTTTATCCTCGTCTATAAATACTGGCTCCCTCAGACTTTTATCCTGGTCTATATATACTGGATCCCTCACACTTTTATCCTCGTCTATATATACTGGCTCCCTCAAACTTTTATCCTGGTCTATATATACTGGCTCCCTCACACTTTTATCCTGGTCTATATATACTGGCTCCCCCACAATTTTATCCTCGTTTATATATACTGGTTACCTCACACTTTTATCCTCGTCTTATATACTGGCTTTCTCACACTTTTATCCTCGTCTATATATACTGGCTCCCTCACACTTTTATCCTCGTCTATATATACTGGCTCCCTCACACTTTTATCCTCGTCTATATATACTAGCTTCCTCACACTTTTATCCTGGTCTATGTATACTTGCTCCCTCACACTTTTATCCTCGTCTATATATACTGGCTCCATCACACTTTTATCCTTGTCTATATATACTGGCTCCCTCACACTTTTATCCTCGTCTATATACACAGGCTCCCTCACACTGGTATCCTGGTATATATATACTGGCTCCCTCATAATTTTATCCTGGTCTATATATACTAGCTCCCTCATACTTTTATCCTCGTCTATATATACTGGCTCCCTCACACTTTTATCCTGGTCTATATATAATAGCTCCCTCACACTTTTATCCTCGTCTATATATACTGGCTCCTCACACTTTTATCCTTGTCTATATATAGTGGCTCCCTCACACTTTTATCCTGGTCTATATATACTGGCTCCTCACACTTTTATCCTCGTCTATATATACTGGCTCCTCACACTTTTATCCTGGTCTATATATACTGGCTCCTCACACTTTTATCCTGGTCTATATATACTGGCTCCTCACACTTTTATCCTGGTCTATATATCTGGCTCCTCAAACTTTTATCCTCGTCTATATATACTGGCTCCTCACACTTTTATCCTGGTCTATATATACTGGCTCCCTCACACTTTTATCCTCGTATATATATACTGGCTCCCTCACACTTTTATCCTGTCTATATAACTGGCTCCCTCACACTTTTATCCTCGTCTATATATACTGGCTCCCTCACACTTTTATCCTGGTCTATATACTGGCTCCCTCACTTTTATCCTGGTCTATATATACTGGCCTCACACTTTATCCTCGTCTATATATACTGGTCTTTTTTTTTTTTTTTTTTTTTTTTTTTTTTTTTTTTTTTTTTTTTTTTTTTTTTTTTTTTTTTTTTTTTTTTTTTTTTTTTTTTTTTTTTTTTTTTTTTTTTTTTTTTTTTTTTTTTTTTTTTTTTTTTTTTTTTTTTTTTTTTTTTTTTTTTTTTTTTTTTTTTTTTTTTTTTTTTTTTTTTTTTTTTTTTTTTTTTTTTTTTTTTTTTTTTTTTTTTTTTTTTTTTTTTTTTTTTTTTTTTTTTTTTTTTTTTTTTTTTTTTTTTTTTTTTTTTTTTTTTTTTTTTTTTTTTTTTTTTTTTTTTTTTTTTTTTTTTTTTTTTTTTTTTTTTTTTTTTTTTTTTTTTTTTTTTTTTTTTTTTTTTTTTTTTTTTTTTTTTTTTTTTTTTTTTTTTTTTTTTTTTTTTTTTTTTTTTTTTTTTTTTTTTTTTTTTTTTTTTTTTTTTTTTTTTTTTTTTTTTTTTTTTTTTTTTTTTTTTTTTTTTTTTTTTTTTTTTTTTTTTTTTTTTTTTTTTTTTTTTTTTTTTTTTTTTTTTTTTTTTTTTTTTTTTTTTTTTTTTTTTTTTTTTTTTTTTTTTTTTTTTTTTTTTTTTTTTTTTTTTTTTTTTTTTTTTTTTTTTTTTTTTTTTTTTTTTTTTTTTTTTTTTTTTTTTTTTTTTTTTTTTTTTTTTTTTTTTTTTTTTTTTTTTTTTTTTTTTTTTTTTTTTTTTTTTTTTTTTTTTTTTTTTTTTTTTTTTTTTTTTTTTTTTTTTTTTTTTTTTTTTTTAAAAAAAAAAAAAAAAAAAAAAAAAAAAAAAAAAAAAAAAAAAAAAAAAAAAAAAAAAAAAAAAAAAAAAAAAAAAAAAAAAAAAAAAAAAAAAAAAAAAAAAAAAAAAAAAAAAAAAAAAAAAAAAAAAAAAAAAAAAAAAAAAAAAAAAAAAAAAAAAAAAAAAAAAAAAAAAAAAAAAAAAAAAAAAAAAAAAAAAAAAAAAAAAAAAAAAAAAAAAAAAAAAAAAAAAAAAAAAAAAAAAAAAAAAAAAAAAAAAAAAAAAAAAAAAAAAAAAAAAAAAAAAAAAAAAAAAAAAAAAAAAAAAAAAAAAAAAAAAAAAAAAAAAAAAAAAAAAAAAAAAAAAAAAAAAAAAAAAAAAAAAAAAAAAAAAAAAAAAAAAAAAAAAAATATGCTGGCTCCTCATACTTTATCCTCGTCTATATATAGCTCCCTCACACTTTTATCCTGGTCAATATATACTGGCTCCCTCACACTTTTATCCTGGTCTGTAATACTGGTCCTCACACTTTATCCTAGTCTATATATACTGACTCACACTTTTATCCTCGTCTATATATACTGGCTCCCTCACACTTTTATCTCGTCTATATATATACTGGCTCCCCACACTTTTATCCTGGTCTTATATACTGGCTCTCACACTTTTATCTCGTCTTTATACTGGCTCCCTCACACTTTTATCCTCGTCTATATATCTGGATCCCTCACACTTTTATCCTCATCTATATATACTGGCTCCTCACACTTTTATCCTGGTCTATATATACTGGCTCCTACACTTTTATCCTGGTCTATATATCTGGCTCCTCACACTTTTATCCTGGTCTATATATACTAGGCTCCTCACATTTTATCCTGTCTATATATACTGGCTCCCTCACACTTTTATCCCCGTCTATATAACTGGCTCCTCACACTTTTATCCTCGTCTATATATGGCTCCTCATACTTTTATCCTCGTCTATATATACTAGCTCCTCACACTTTTATCCTGGTCATATATACTGGCTCCCTCACACTTTTATCCTCGTCTATATACTGGCTCCTCACACTTTTATCCTCGTCATATATACGGCTCCTAACACTTTATCCTCGTCTATATATACTGGCTTCCTCACACTTTTATCCTGGTCTATATATACTGGCTCCCTCACACTTTTATCCTGATCTATATATACTAACTCCCTCACACTTTTATCCTGGTCTATATATACTGGCTCCCTCACACTTTTATCCCCGTCTATATATACTGGTTCCCTCACACTTTTATCCTCGTCTATATATACTGGCTCCCTCACACTTTTATCCTGGTCTATATAACTGGCTCCCTCACACTTTTATCCTCGTCTATATATACTAGCTCCCTCACACTTTTATCCTGGTCTATATATACTGGCTCCCTCACACTTTTATCCTGGTCTATATATACTGGCTCCCTCACACTTTTATCCTGGTCTATATATACTGGTTCCCTCACACTTTTATCCTCGTCTATATATACTGGCTTTCTCACACTTTTATCCTCGTCTATATATACTGGCTCCCTCACACTTTTATCCTCGTCTATATATACTGGCTCCCTCACACCTTTATCCTGGTCTATATATACTGGCTCCCTCACACTTTTATCCTTGTCTATATATACTGGTTCCCTCACACTTTTATCCTCGTCTATATATACTGGTTCCCTCATACTTTTATCCTGCTCTATATATACTGGCTCCCTCACACTTTTATCCTCGTCTATATATACTGGCTCCCTAACTTTTATCCTGGTCTATATATACTGGCTCCCTCACACTTTTATCCTGATCTATATATACTGGCTCCCTCACACTTTTATCCTGGTCCATATATACTGGCTCCCTCCACTTTTATCCCCGTCTATATATACTGGCTCCCTCACACTTTTATCCTCGTCTATATATACTGGCTCCCTCACACTTTTATCCTGGTCGATATATACTGGCTCCCTCACACTTTTATCCTCGTCTATATATACTGGCTCCCTCACACTTTTATCCTCGTCTATATATACTGGCTCCCTCAGACTTTTATCCTGGTCTATATATACTGGCTTTCTCACACTTTTATCCTGTTCTATATATACTGGCTCCCTCACACTTTTATCCTGATCTATATATACTGGCTCCCTCACACTTTTATCCTGGTCTATATATACTGGCTCCCTCACACTTTTATCCTGGTCTATATATACTGGCTCCCTCACACTTTTATCCTAGTCTATATATACTGGCTCCCTCACACTTTTACCCTCGTCTATATATAATAACTCCCTCACACTTTTATCCTCGTCTATATATACTGGCTCCCTCACACTTTTATCCTCGTCTATATATACTGGCTCCCTCACACTTTTATCCTCGTCTATATATACTGGCTCCCTCACACTTTTATTCTGGTCTATATATACTGGCTCCTCACACTTTTATCCTCGTCATATATACTGGCTCCTCACACTGTTTATCCTGGTCTATATATACTGGCTCCCTCACATTTTATCCTGGTCTATATATACTGGCTCCCTCACACATTTATCCCTGTCTATATATACTGGCTCCCTCACACTTTTATCACTTTTATCCTCGTCTATATATACTGGCTCTCACACTTTTATCCTGGTCTAAATATACTGGGTCCCTCACACTTTTATCCTCGTCTATATATACTGGTCCCTACACGTTTATCCTGGTTATATATCTGGCCCCCTCACACTTTATCCTGGTCTATATATACTGGCTCCTCACACTTTTATCCTCGTCTATATATACTGGCTCCTCACTTTTTCCTGGTATATATATATGGCTCCCTCACACGTTATCCTGGTCTATATATACTGGCTCCTCCACTTTTATCCTCGTCTATATATATGGCTCTACACTTTATCCTGGTCTATATATACTGGCTCCTCACACGGTTATCCTGGTCTATATATACTGGACTCATCACACTTTATCCTCGTCTATATATACTGGCTTCCTCACTTTTATCCTGGTCTATATATACTGCTCCCTAACACTTTATCCTGGTCTGTATATACTGGCTCCCTCACACTTTATCCTCGGTCTATATATACTGGCTCCTCACACTTTATCCTCGTCTATATATATGGCTCCCTCAACTTTTATCCTGGTCTATATATACTGGCTCCCTCACACTTTTATCCTCGTCTATATATACTGGCTCCCTCACACTTTTATCCTCAACTATATATACTGGTCCCTCATACTTTTATTCTTGTCTATATATATGGCTCCTCACACTTTTATCCTGGTCTATATATACTGGCTCCCTCACACTTTTATCCTGGTCTATATATACTGGTTCCCTCACACTTTTATCCTGTCTATATATACTGGCTCCCCACACTTTATCCTCGTCTAAATATACTGGCTCCCTCAACTTTTATCCTCGTCTATATATACTGGCCCCCTCACACTTTTATCCTCGGTATATATATACTGGCTCCTCACACTTTTATCTCGTCTATATATATGTTGCTCCTTACCATTTTATCCTCGTCTATATATACTGGCTCCATCACATTTTATCCTGTCTATATATACTGGCTCCTCATACTTTTATCCTGGTCTATATATACTGGCTCCTCACACTTTTTATCCTGGTCTATATATACTGGCTCCTCACACTATTATCCTGGTCTATATATACTGGCTCCTCTCACTTTTATCCTGGTCTATATATACTGGCTTCCTCACACTTTTATCCTGGTCTATATATACTGGCTCTCTCACACTTTTATCCTGGTCTATATATACTGGCTCCCTCACACTTTTATCCTGGTCTATATATACTGGCTCTCTCACACTTTTATCCTGGTCTATATATACTGGCTCACACTTTTATCCTCGTCTATATATCTGGCTCTCTCACACTTTTATCCTGCTCTATATATACTGGCTCTCTCACACTTTTATCCTGTCTATATATACTGGCTCCTCACACTTTTATCCTGGTCTATATATACTGGCCCCCTCACACTTTTATCCTCATCTATATATACTGGCTCTCTACACTTTTATCCTGGTCATATATACTGGCTCTCTCACACTTTTATCCTGGGTCTATATATACTGGCTCCTCACACTTTTATCCTGGTCTATATATACTGGCTCTCTCATACTTTTATCCTGTATATATACTGGCTCCTACACTTTTATCCTGGTCTATATACTGGCTCTCTCACACTTTTATCCTGGTCTATATATACTGGCTCCCTCACAATTTTATCCTCATCTATATATACTGGCTCCCTCACACTTTTATCCTCGTCTATATATACTGGCTCTCTCACACTTTTATCCTGGTCTATATATACTGGCTCCCTTACACTTTTATCCTCGTCTATATATACTGGCTCCCTCGCACGTTTCTGGCAGTGTGACTTTGTAAATGGTCCAACTCTGACCGAAACGTCGTCGTTATTTTATCTTATGTTTACCTGGGGTATACCTGGAGAAGGTTCTGCGGTCAACGCCCCCGCTGCCCGGTCTGTGACGAGGCCTCATAGTGGATCAGGGCCTGATCAACCAGGCTGTTGGGTTGTGTATGTTCTAACTAACCTCAATTTTAGCTGAAATATGTATATATGTACTTGAAAATAATATGATTTGACTTACTTTTCCCATAAAGCGAAATTGAAGTAGCAGTTAAGATTAAAAGTGTTATTTACGAATATTAGCTAAAAAATGAGGTGTCAGAAAATGCCTCGAACCGGTCCTCACGAAATCGTAATAACACCAATGCAAACAATCAGCGGAATTCGGTCCATTGGTCTGAAGACGGCACTAGGTGGCGAAACGTTTCCTCAATAAAGATACCGAAATGTCGCAAAAGTGTCTCTCATTTATCAAGCTTTCGGTTTTTTAAACCAATGAATCACAGACCACAGAACGGATGAGTTTTACGACTTATTAGCCATGGGTTTAAATCCCACCCGTTCCGTGTTTTAGCCATGGGTTTAAATCCCACCCGTTCCGTGTTTTCTTCCCTATGTGTGAATTTATTTTATGTTGGAACATGGAGGTCATGTGAACATTGAGAGTATGTTGGTGTCCATACAGGTACAAGTGTTGCACTAACCACGGAACGGGTGGGATTTGAGCCTATGGCGACTCGCCATGGGTTCAAACCCCACCTGTTCCGTGGTATGTTTACAGTCGTGTTATTACGAATTCGTGACCCCCTCAAAGGTTCCTTGATGCTCGTGAGGGGCTCTTGATCTGGGGAATTGGACCAATGCTCCAGTTTCTGGAATCTAGCCTAAATGCCTTCCATTCCCGAGGCACTGTACGACCCCTGTGGGTTTAGTGCCTCCCCATGAATGTATTAATAATTTCGTGAGTCAGAAGGGATCACCTGCGTCCGGTTCGTCCTCAGACACTAATCACCTGATGTTCCCTAACGAGGCTGTTAGGTAGTTGGTTGATGGTCTGGTCAAGATAAAATCATTGGTGCGTTATTCTGGACCAGGAGGGACCAGGTAGGACCAGGCTGGACAGTCTGGATCAGGTACCTGGAGTCTACTTGGAGGGTAGGTAGGACCAGGTTGGGTCAGGCTGGACCAGGATGGACCAGGATGAATCAGTCTGGACCAGGTAGGACCAATCTGGATCAGGATGGACCAGGTAGCACCAGTCTGGATCAGTCTAAACCAGGCAGCACCAGGCTCGACCAGGCTGCATCAAGCTGGACCAGGCAGAATCAGGATGGACCAGGCTGAACCAGGCAGCACCAGGATGAACCAGGCAGCACCAGGATGAACCAGGCAGCACCAGGCCGAACCAGGCAGCACCAAGTTGGACCAGGCAGCACCAAGCTGGACCAGGCAGCACCAAGCTGGACCAGGCAGCACCAAGATGGACCAGGCTGGACCAGACTGCTACCTCCTCTATATAAATATTTGAAAAGTGTGCTCCCTAATTCAGCCAAATGGACTTATCTCCCAGCAATTATCTTGGGTCCACCTGAAGCATCCAGCCCACCTGACTCACGCCTCAAAACCACTCTTATTGCCTCTTGATATAGAGCTCTTTTTTATGCACTTCAGATCTGCACCTGAAGTGGATTTGCCTTGTCAAAACAACTCTTATTGCCTCCTGATATAAAGTCCATTTTATAATGATTTTCCGACTAGTACCTGTAGCATATTTTCGACGAGTCAAAACCGCTCTTATTGCCTCTTGATATAAAGTCCATTTCGCAATACTCTTCCTACCCGTGCCTGAAGTATGTAGCCAGAGAGAGCACACGACTATCAACCTTATCCTAACGT